>JAYKXP010000156.1:0-102305 GCA_037176845.1 Paramarasmius palmivorus
CAGTAACATTCTCCCTGACAGCATGATAGCGAATAATAGAGTCGCGACGACGGATATGAAGAACTGGACGATACCGAGGATTAACGCTAGTTGCCCATCATCACCATTTCGGACTACGATGGCGACATAGACAGTGGGACCACAAGTAAGACCTAACGTGACGAGTAAAAATAGAAGCCGGCGAGTCAAGTGGGACGTATTGTTCCATGTGGTGGGAATGTATGAAAACTCCATGAGAGTGGCGAGAATCATGATAAAAGTGGCGACCGCACCACCAAGCGCAGTCACACTCCAAGTCATGGCAGGTGTTGATTGGCCATTGACAGCATATACCGCGGGGGAGTTGTAAGCCGTGTAGAACCAGTACATGGATATGTGAATGACCCATATCCGGTTGAAGTTGACCAGAAGATGACCGAAAGAGCGCTTCTCGTAGTAAGTCTTGAAGAAGGCTCTATTCCAGTCGATCCGGTCAAACTTCATAAAACGCTGAGCCGGTGGGAGGTCGACCAATCTTGTCTTGTCGTTAAGGACGATCCTGGCGATACCCTCAGGATACCAAAACAGTTGGTTGACATCATCATAACCGATGATCTGGTCGTGATCCCTTTCTCTTTGTACAAACTTTCCGTCCTGAACTTCGTACCCTTGATCCCTGATGAACCTATACAAAGGCTTAATCACTGCTCTAAGATACAAGCCTTCGGGCACAGGCTCTACCCGGTTCTGACACTCAGGCGACTGGTAATAGTCGTCAGCGCACTTGAAGATGAAGCACAAGCACTCTGGCACGAAGTGAACCTGAGCTGCTTCACCCCAGCAGAGGAGGTAGAGGGCGATTTGGTGAAGGTGGTCATATTGCGACATGTTGTTCGTCGCTTGGTACCAGGGCTCCATAGCCGTCGAAAGGGACTTTTCGTGAGGAGAGGACCAAGCTGGGTAGACGTCGTGAGAGTTAATTTTGCTGAGCTATACAGAGTACCAGAGTCAGCGCGACAAAAAGAAAGAGGGTTCTAGCAACGACGTACTGGCCTAACCTTCTAAGTGCAACGTTTGTTCATTCAAAATTCAACTCCTTCCACTGACATCAAGCGCAAGACATAGCGCGAACTCCTTTACGTTTCGGTCAATTGTGTGTAGACCTGACTAGAAAAGGGAGAAGAAGATAGTGTATTTGGATGCTTAGGGTTGAAGGAAAGGTGGGAGCAAGGTGGTTTTTGGTCGATGTGGACACGATCACGTGGGCGGTGTACGGCGTACATGAGACCGTGAAGGATGAAGCGGATGATGTATGGGTAGTGGATCCTCAACATTCTGAACGATCCTGTAGTTGTGAGGTCGGGAATGAGAGTCTGACGAGTTGGCTTCGAATCTTCCTCCGCCACCAATTGCTCCCAACAGCGCGCATAATAGCGAAGCCAAGATGGGTTCATTGCTAGCGTGATGGGCAGCTACTGCACCGAATGCCATCTTAAATAGGTGGATCGTGGTGGCGGCCTTGTGTCCGTCGTACTCCCCAAGTTCAGGTAAGCGATCAGCGAGGAATTTGAGGACTATGGCGAGTTACATGGGAGATGTTGATTTCTTTGTGAAAAGCACTTGGCAGACGTTCATTAGTACGACCTTCGGTTTAGATAATCGAAAATGGAGTTTATATGGGGCGTGCAGCTTCCGAGGTCGTTGGAGTATTTCGATAGGAACGCGCCGGAACTGAAATTCCAATCCTTTCGGAAAGAGGTTTCGAAGGAGATCCAGGTTGGAATGAGGAAATGTAATACACGAGTAGATTCTGAATCTCAGGTTGTGTCAAGCATTTCTCGTATGTCGCAGGCGGAGGCATGTTTAGTTCTAAGGTCTATGAAATGAGTTATTGAATGGCATGTACAAATGCTTGGTCAGAAGACGTACCAAGTTTCCGCTATCTTCGCTGTCTGTATTCAAACTCCCCAGCTCTATCATTGGATCAATAGTACTCCTCGCCATCCAAGTGAATAGGACAAGATACGGCGGATGGATTGTTGCAATGTTGGACGTTTTTGGACAAGCAAATATGGAGCAGAGGAAAAATTGAAGGGGGAAAGAAAACATGAAAAGGGGAGTAAAGCAGTAGGCGAGCGGCTCAACTGCTTCTTCGGTTGCTAAGGTGAACAACTCATAGCACCGGAAGAGGTCGGTAGGAATCAGGGGAAAAAAGTGGGGGAACAAATTAGACGTGGTGGTGGTTATGTTGTGAGCGGAGTTTAGCCGTGTGAGTTCGCAATCAGGAATGTTGTTCCGACCTTCTTATCAGATAGCAACCTCGAGTCTTTTCTCTTGTCTTTCAACATGCATGGTATGTTACGCTGGTATAATAATCAATTCCTACCAATGATGTTATACAGGTCTTCCAAACAAGCCTATCCAACCGATGTCAACCAGCAAGCAACAGAGTTCAAAGTCGAAACGACGTAGATCAAGCAATGGGCATCAACCTAAGTCAGATGTGAGATTAATGATATTCTACGATGGCTCTTTATGAAAAATGTCTTCTCAGGCCTCTATAGATGAACTTGAACCTGGACAACTCGTTAATTCTCCAGATGCCGGGCCTTCTCGCAGGGCAAAACGTCAAAAAAGGAAGGAGAGGACAACTGTGAAATATGTCACTACCATGCAGCTTGATAACGAGATAATGGCTCTTCAGGATGCTCAAGCTGATCTGGATGCTGCTGCTGAGGAGGATCGAATCGCCTCTGAAAATTTCTGGAATGCTTGTGAACAGGAGGATTGCGAAGCAGAATACGAGAGAGTGGGAATGGAGATACAAGAGGAGATGAGGCAGGGTCAGTATAGTGTGGCGGAAAAAGTCTGTTTTAACTTGCATTAATTGTCCTGAAACTGACCGATCACTCAGCTTTTACAAATGTTCACCGGGATGAACAACATTAAATTACATGTCATTTGAGATGAAGACCAGCAGGAGTACGTTCAGGCATTGAAGGCATTAGAGATGAAACGTCACCAGCCACTCTCGTCAAAGGATCCAGAATTTTCTCTCACCCAGACATTACCAATATTCCAGCCCAGGTTCCATATATGCGTACACGAGAAGACAATGAATATTCTCCTCAAGTGTAGAATCACGTATGTCTCATATATATCTGACTGTGTTTGCGTATTGATTGTATACAGCCCATGGGGAGAGATGAATATGAAGGAGAGGGAGTCCAAACTACGGGCTATTCATACCATTATGGCATTTATGCAAAGTGCGAATGGTATTAAGACCAACGGGGTGATTATCTGTGTTTTACTCTTGATATTCCACTCTCATAGACCCCTCATTAGTCGCAAAGACTTCAAGATCATGCGAAGCAGTCCAACAATAATGTCAACAAGCCCAAGCCACACAGAAATATGTTCGCAGGGGGGTGGCACTGAACAAAAGGTGAAAGAGGTGTTCATCTTTCTCGATATACTGTGGACAAATCAGGAGGGTCGGAGACAAGGCAGAAAAAAATCAATATGTGTGTCACCACATTCATATTCTGTGGAAAGCTAATACTCTTTCAGCTATTCAGAAACGTCGGAGGACTTCAGTCATGTCGCCGAGGAGTATTCCGAAGGCCTCCGGCGAATGTATCCTTTGGGATACAATGTATTGAAGCAGCATGCAGAAATGTAAATCGGATTCCTATCCTTTATCAGCTTGATACTCATCATGCTTTAGGTATGATGTCCTGTCGTTCGACCAGCTTGAGATTGTCACTTTGCACGGCAAGCCGATTGTCAATGCATTTGCTAATTCCATCACCATCACCAATGATGACTTTGCAAATTATCAGCATATGGATCGGGACGCAATTGCTATCACCTACGGGTAGTGGTGGATCGGCTGGCAAGACCCAAGGACAAAAACCTGGCACATGAAAGACGAATATGATCACGATAAGGTGCAGGGCAGAGAATTCCTCGTAGCTGAACATGGCGTCATGATTGATTTTTCTCAGTATGTGGTATGCTTTTCTATGATGACAAGGGTTAGAAATTGAATCCAAGTTAGTGCTCGTGGCCTTGTTGAAATTTTCTGGAGGGGAAACAGCAATCATCATGGTACAATGAGATCAACGAGTTCAGAGGGGGTAACGAGATTTGGAACCTCGATCCAAGTCACTGCTGATGTGGTAGCGGGTATGGCTGCATGGAAGGATGATGGATATAACCCCGCAAAGATTTTTGGAAATGCTTCCCGCCTGGAGTTTGCACGGGGATCAATGGAGAGAGCCAAGTCAAAGAAACGCAGTTGAATATTAGGATTGGTGTATTTCAAGTACTGTTACGATCTATTACTGGATCTTCAATACACTTCTAGCTCTTTTCCTAGACATAATAAATCCAACACATCATCTTTCGAAAATGGCCCAGTTGAGCGCTTGAACAAGTGAAGCAACTCCAGTAATACTGTAAGAGACTTAGAACCAACATCCACCTTTGAGCTGAGAAGCTTTGCTTCTGTTTCCAAGAGTAACGAGGGAAGAAACTTGTACTTTTCTTCGCTAATGCACTCAACCAACCACCGATAGCCTGGTCTTTTCGGCTTATCCGGGTTGAGATAGGTCGGAATCCATATGTCGTTTTTCACTCGTCTCCATGCTCCTGATTCTACTTGGTGGTGAGGAAAGATCTGGCAGTTGTTAAATCATCTGACACATACCTGGCAGTGAAAGATCGCACAGATTTGGATTCGCCTTGAACAATTGCAAGAGAATATTCCATCCTCGAGCCCAGTCTCCATAGTAGCCAATGCCATGGCTCCAATCGAGAGATACAAGATGGGTTAAACAGCCACAGTCATCAATGACGTTTGAAAAATTGACCTTTTAATTCACTGTGAGTACGCCTGGCATTTGAAGCATAGGGAAGATGAGCAGACCGATGCAATAAGCCCTGGTGATGGCAGCAGGAAATCTTCGGTGTTGCATGCAAGGAACAATTCCCTCAAATGCGGAAAGCCGCTCGCAATGTGCCTGAACAAACAATCTCCATAACCTTCCGTCTCCAATGATAACGTCTCTAATGTTGCTCCCACGTTTCGCCCGAGCTCTCCTAGAGCAAAGACAGCAACTGATGAATCTCAGAACTGTGAAAGCCCAACATCTCTCAATACGGGCATACCACAGTTGAGTAGGAGTGGAAGCATTGTGGAATGAGTGTAAAGTTGTCGTAGCATTGCAAAAGGAGATCCTAGTATGATTGTGGGCTGGTAATCATGAGGTGGTTCACCATAGAGACCTGCTGTCTGGAGTGTTGCTGAGTGCCAAACAAGGAAGTGGTCGACGCCTTCACCGAGAGAGCCCCAATATTTGAATTCTCTGAGTCTGGGAAGCGTAAAAGATCCAAGGAGCATGGCGATTGAAACTTGTTGTTGAACAGTATGGCTATTATCTAGCTGTGATAGATCCAGCGACAAAAACCTGAGGTTGATGAACGCCCTTAGTGTACAGCTAAAGACCTTGACAAAAGCAAGAGTATAGTTTAGTGGCCTGTTGAGAAAAGTTAGAATGATTTGAGAAGACGGCAAAAGCAACGCACGGAAGGTCAATAGTAAGCTTGCAAAGAAAGCACGCAAAATCGGGGTTTGCCATTACACCCTTCATGAACCGCATTAATCTCGATACCGGCCGATGGCGAAGAATTGGCCATTTGAATAGGACTCATGTTGCAAGACTTCTAAAGTAATCATTCACGAGACGGAGGTTGCCAAGAGATGAAGTGTCAAGGAAGTGAAAGCTGTGCTCCCAGACTTCAGTGGGAAAGATTTGCTGGTGAAGCATCAGGATATGTCCAAAAACTGTTTTAGCTTGTTATATAGAGAGATTTATGGTTTGTAGCGGGATTCTAGGTCAGCTTCCGAGGTATTATCCCTGTTAGATTTGAGATTGTCATGGTCAAAAGTTGGTTTAATGACGGCATTTGAGCCATGCTCTCAGACCCTTGATTAGTCATAAATCATTCTCATTCTATGCATAGCTGACACCGACACCAACGAGGAAGTTATAAGAAGAGTTTACTGGCCATGTCATATCTGGAAATGTCTTTGCTCTCTTCAGAAGTCAGTTGCCTCGATTTGCTGCGGCAAGTCATTCAAGATGCTCTATCAAACGCTCCTCGATGGCACGTCTCTGCACAAATGGCCCATGAAACGACTGCATCATTACCGCCAAAGCGGTATTTGGCTATCATTGCAGGGGATCTTGCCAACTACTGGCCAGGAAAGTTTCAGACGATGCAGTCTGTACTACGATCTCATTCGTTTGAGTCTATATGGGATTTTCTGGATGCCTTTTTTGCGCATTGCCATGAGATCAATGCATTGATTGTAAGCTTTTCTGTTGCCAATCCCATAAGAATCCCTGTACTAAAGTTATGCTTAGATCATTGTCGAGAAGGTTCTCAAACCATGGGCATGGAAAATTTCACCGACAGACTCGAAGAGGCTATTGTGCGTAATCATATTTCATTTTACTGAGTATTGAGCATTCACCATTTACATCCAGTGGACTGCCTTCTTCTCTTTACCGCCAATACATCTTTGAAGATCAAGTTATTTGGATGAAACTTGTTCAAGCAGTATTAACATGGACACGACAGGAATGGGAAACTGTGTATGTGACTACGTTGTCAACATGTATGAAGCAATGACCGTTCTTGCAGTACACGACATCCTCAATGCCATATTATTGCATGTATCATGCTCCTAGCTTTACAATCAGATTGTTACGCTCAGATTGAAGAAGCATATTTCCAAGAAATCAAGATGCACATCCACAACGAATGGCTGAAACCAGAAACACCAGTCTACATGAGCAGCCCTCACCAGTTTCTCAATCTTGCCGTGAACTCAAGTCGGAAGGAGTATCTTCGTAACAAGAACATTCTTCCTTTGGATCAATTGCCAGTATTGGAGAGACTGATCAGTAGTATATGGGCTGAAAGCGAAGCGGGTGCTTTATGAATTTGTCCATAATTCAGGATCTTTCTTGGTGTAGTTTGTATAATATTGACGTCTTTGACAAATTGAACTGATGCAATCATCGCAATTGGTGCTTCATTCATGTGAGCGCTTGCAACCACACAGAACATTGACGATTCACACGGACTCAAACTTGCTCTGACTCATTTCCATGCCAAACTCTCTTGCTTTACCACTAGTCTTAGCCAGTGTCAGGTTCAGTTGGCTACAGCAGGCATTGGTGATGGCTACTGCATGGGAATTAAACACGGTGGTTAGATGGATCAAGCGAGAACATCGGTAAGCATGATTCTGCCTTAAATCTAGTCGCTTCATTGTAAATCTTACTCTTGAATCTTCCTGTTCCTCTTTATCGCACATCCATGCTGCATCATTCGCACCAGCTTTGGCCTTTAGAACAACAATACCGGGATGTAGTAACGTGTCTTGAGCAGGAGCTCGAGAGAACATTAGCATATTCAGATCCACCGACAACAATTCAGCCATGGAGTCAACAGGCGCATACGGACGCTACCCATATCCTATTGGTTGGAGATGCATTCAGTGTTTATCATATGCTATGGCGAGTCTTCACTCGCCTCACTAGGGGTATGCGTGAGTGTGTGGACACTTTGATGGATGTTGAGGACGGTTGGGTCTGGGTGAAGAAGCTAGAAGAAGGGCTTCGGTGGTTTGAATGTGCAGAGGTACATTCCCTCCTTCATCTATACAACTTTATGCCACGCTCACACTATGTTCATACAGAAAGCAGTGAGATTACTATTCGTTCCATCTGCCGACACTCTTATTATACAAGATACCCAATCAACCTACAATCTTCGGTGCGTACAACAGGACCATATCGTTCGTTTTCATACCTCTGATCCACAACACAGTGAGGCTGCCCATCGAGCACTCAAAGATGTAGTCATAACACCATATCTGGAAGATGTGAAACACACCATACAAGTATGGTTTGCTCATGAACACGAAGATTCTAGCCCTAGGTTTGTTATTGTCACATTTACAACACTTCCTTCTGGCTTTCTCAGCTTTCATGTTAGGCATATCATGCTTCATCCTCAACGAAACGATATCGGTCGAATCTTTTCCTGGTACAAGACCCTTGGCTATCACGAGCAAATCATCGAATGGTATATCACCGTCGTTAGTAATGGCTACTTCGAGGGTCGCTGGATTCGGCCATCTCCAAAGCATTGGAGAAATGCCGATGATCTGTCACTATCGTTTCTCGATGAGGTTGACAGTGAGGTAGCACTGCACTGGGGCATTTTGGATGAAAAGGATCGTGCTAGCCTAAGGCAAAGGCTCCTTCGAGCAGGGCTTCTAGGACAATACTCTTACTGTGCAGACATTGTATTGAATGGGCGCGGCTAGATATACCATGTACGTACTGCTATCTTCTTGAATGTAGAACATGCCACATTGTACGCGAAATTCAGACTGGTTCAGCTGAGTCATTGACCTCACCAACATGCCTCAAAGACTCAAGCATCAGATTGGCAGGGCTAATGACATAAATGCGAACATCTTGGACATTTCTATATATGACAGACAGGGCAGCATCGTGTCTGACTGCTTCGCATTCTGACTCGAACTCTCTTCCCCGAAGTATGCAGTTTTTTCTTAGTTCAGATCAATTTCACTGACTTTTCTATAGAACCCATTCTCGTAACAAAATCACAATGTCAAGAGCCAATAGTGCTGATGTTCGCCTCTCTCAATTTAAGGCAGCACTTCTTGTGCTTCGACACACCGTCAACACATCGGAGCTTCCCTCGACTTATAATCCCTATTCACCTGATCCCGCATCTTACCGGATCTTAACAATGACCACTCACGTCGTGGAATATGTTTTCGAACTTCCTCTTCCGAGCCAAATTCCCTACCGTCAGGAAATTCAGCAGTTTTGGCCAAGACTGCGTGACTGGGTCGCCCTTTTTATTCGTCATTCTTGTCTACTCGATTCCGAACACCTCGCCTCACCACCAATGCCAATGCACCATCACATTGCGGTATCTATGGCCCTTTGTACAATGGAAATTGTGCGCCCCCAATGCGCACTTCAGGTCCAAAATCCTCTTGATGGTGCCGAGGATTTTGTTCAGACACTACTTGAGCTTTGTGTCAAGTTTTTACAGCATGAAGTAGACACTAGGACAGCATCCTACTTCGCGCAATTATGGCTGGCCCTTGCACAGCTTGTTACCTCAGAGATGGCAGTTCAGAGCGTCAAGAGCAGCCTACTGTCTATACGGGAGCGATACCCAATCCCAAAGCTCTGCGTCGAAAGAGCCAGTATGCAGTGGGCGGGCCTTGACCTTTCCCCTGAAACCTCCATCCGGACACGCCGAGCCACAATTTCAGTGGCATATTTTCTGGCGTTCTCGCTATCATTTAGCAGCGAACCGTGCCAGGGCCCGTCTAGGGAAATCCTTGCTCTTGATGGCATTCTGTGGCTCTCCCGAATGGTCACCCAGATTGCACTACAACTTCACGGTGCAGAGGAACCTGAGATAGGTGCGGCGTACCAGTGCTTTCTCGTTTGCTCAGAGCTGCTACATTGGGCGTTCAGAGACTCGTACAAATGGGTCGAGCAGGCGTTACGAGGCCACCTGATTATGGCAGTTTCTGTTTTTGGGGCGCAAGAGGTGTCACTCATCTGGCATACTATCAAGGAAGAAGTTCTTGGTCTCTATGGCGGCATTTTCGACACTCTCATCTGCTACCTATTTATTCGTAACATTCGAAACATGTTTGTTTCCAATGCATCACACCTCTGAAAGCTTTGGCGTCGTCTTCCACAAGACACTCCCCTTTGATTATGCTTCAAGAAAGGGCTCAAAGTTGGCCTTAAACTGGACGTCGAAATGCGGAAGTTCAAAGTAACAGATGGGTACTGGCCTTGTGGTCGTAGTGCTGAGGTATGTACTACACAAACATAACACTCATCTCCGAAGATTAATCAATCACAACTCCATCTAGTGCCCATCGTTTAATCGGTTTAGCAAAGGATATTTCAAATGGAAGATATGCCAGGCATGTAAGGTTGTGGTGTATTGCAGCCGGTCGTGTCAGATAGAACATTGGCGTGCCCACCATCGGGAAGAATGTGTACATCTCTGTCCGGAAACACCAGGTGCGGCACCAACCCATAGTTTTTTGGTACATATGCCTGACCCCATATCTTCATCTATAGGCCATCGATCTTTCCTCCTGGACCTTGATCAACAATTTATCAGATTTATATGCAATACAAAGATAGTTGCTATTATAAATGAGCGTGGTATCGAAGTTCTTCAAACACAGGTAATCGAGATGGACTTTCGGGAGGATCTTCTCAACCCTTCTTGCAAACCCATAGCATCTCTTCCCGATGGCGTTGGATTGGAGTCAGAAGAAATTCGAGTGCAGGTATACGTTCCCGGCGCCTCAGGTGGATACTCTCTTATCATGAACGGTCCTGTGTTTATCACGTCGTGAGTTCTTCATTTGTGTCGTCAGTGCACATGTGGTGACACCGTGACTGACTCTATCAGAGCTGCTCCCTTGCTCCTAGGCCCATTCTGTCGTTGTGGAGCATCTAATTGCTCTGATTCGACATAGTATCCTTTTCGCCTGTCTTGACTTTCTTGTAGGGCTGGCCTTTGTTCTATTGTACAGTTGTGAGACGAAATCTTATCCTAAACGCTTCATGTCATAACTATAGACAAAAATAACACCTTTCACTTCTTGCTCGCACATGTCATCCCTTGTGAGTCACAACCAAACATGAGAACGTCGTGGTGGTCAACTCATAACTTTGAGCTGCTTATTTGTGCTGGACAATCTATTCCAACAGACCATTTATCTATGCTCTAACGTTACCTTCAATCCTCTCTGTCGAGAATACAAAGTTAACTGCAAAAACACTGCTTGAGAGGTCATACAGTCCGAGTCGGGCTGTGGAAGACATGTCCATAAGCAATATATATATTGTAAATATTATGTCTCAAGCCGTGTTTACAATTTGATAGTTAAACGATATTACTCTTCCCGATATTGTCAAGAATTGATACAAGGAGCCAATGATGTATCACAGTTCGTGCATCCCGCTCTTCTGTAGCTGTGTCATATGCAGCTTGGAGTAACTTGATGAGGTAAGGAGCAGGTATGAGCATCAAACGCGAACAAGTTTTGAACTTGCATCGCCTGCAGAGAGAAACGTTGCCCGTTGTCCCGGGTCTTCAGATATATACGTGGTGTCCGTGTCGTCGATAAGGCGAACCTAAAGTCAACATTATAAGCATATACCACGTGCCTTTAGTGAAGAAAGCTCCATGTACCTCTATCTCTGGCCCCTCTTGTAGAATAAACGGTACACTGGACGCGGCCCAGCAGAACATGCAACTTCGAAAGGTGGCACCTCCAATTCCTTCCGTCAACCTTGCATCATCAAGGTTGATGCTCCTGTGAAATCGCTCTTTGACTGCTTCAAGCTGGCCGGGACAAGGCACGCCTGTTCCACCCAAGAAGTCTTCGAACACTGATCGCACAGTGGTCTTGGTCTGGTAGAACGTATTGGCACAGAGCGCTTCAGATAGAGCGTGTTTCGTCTCATCACGAAGTGTCTTCCCATACTGTACTCTTAGCGAAGACTACCCTGTTACGTTGGATGTGTAGACACCACAGACAAACCCAGCGGGGCCACCATAGAAAGCACGCGCTAGCTGTGAATATCCCGAGTCAGAAATGGCTTTACAAATATAGCAGCCCCCAGCAACTCACCCAACCCAAATTGATCTTGCCATCTGAGCACAGAAGCCTCAGCCCACTAATGAAGGCCTGGAAATACGGATGCTGAACTGGCTCTGCACCAACAATGGCATGTTGCAGCATCTGCCAACTAAATTGTCTGTGCATGTCGCTAGTCCGACCAGCAAGAGTAGACGACTGATAATGGATCTCAGTAATAACATATATATTTAGTAAGAGATACAACTCACCTGCATGTCATGGAAGCTGATAAGATGCGCTGCGACATTTGGTGGAATGAGATCATCCTCATTCATGGAATTCCATGTGGACAGAACGTCGAATAGCTCTGGGTACCAAGTTGAGACCAAACTTCTCGATAATGAGACCAAGTCAAACTCGGATAGAATAAAGACCAAGAGAAGGGGATTGATTGGTTCAATGGGGTATCCATGAATGAGCGATAATCTGACGATGGCTCCGAGAATACCAAGTTCCTTCCTTTTCGAAGGAGACATCAGACGTGCCAACTGCATGGGTATCGTTGTCAGAGTTGAGTGATCTCCCAGGCGCTTTATGAAAAACTCCGATGCACGCGTGGACAGATACTCTGTAGCAAGTGCATGCATGACTTCCCGCTCAACACCAGGACCAGATGTGACATATTGATCACGGTGTGGGTTGTTAGCGTCAGGTTCTGTTCTGTTCAGGAATGTATGGAATGAGTGATGTTATACCAGCTAAAATCCTATAGATCAGACGTACTGGATGAAGTGTCTTGTCAGGTTGAGCATTGGCGAGAAATCCCTCTGTTCCAGACACCGTACAATCACATCCTTGAGCTTTCCGGCCATGTCATGAACACTTTCACCGGTCACACTGAAAGAAGGCATGGGATCATCATGTTCAAGTTCGAAGAACGTGTGTACTAACACGCCAGTTCTGCTGTAGATAGTCCCAAGCAAAGTGTCATGCCCTGATTCTCGTGGCATCTCTGACCATAATTCAGCTGGGTGGTCTACGTTGGGCCATACCTGTGCAATATTTAGCCCTACACTTGATCAAAATGAGAAGTACTCACATCGTTTTCAACCTCATCAACCACAGTAGCACTCAAAGAGACAGAGGTAATCTCGGACAGAGCTGATCTTGTTGAAGATATTGAAGATATCCGTGATGATGGCGCTCGCAGCAAGTTGATTGGAGAAATGATGGGGGAGGACATGGGCCCATTCAGGTCTAGAGCAGGTGAAGGCGCACGAACAGGTGAAGGCGCACAAGAACGTGAAGATGCATCCTGGCTAACATTCACCGGGACCATCATGTACATAGGCTCAGTCAGCGCCATCGCAACAATTTGCTCCTGTAAACGAGACAACCACATTGATTTAGCGTAACGGTCATGCGAGATGATTGGCCTCCATACCTCTGCTTCATCGTCGTCATCTTCACCAGTGTCACAGTTAAGCTCCATTCCTTCATCGTCCAAGAAGCCATATCCCTCACCAACTCGGGCATCAATATCACTTCGGAACATATTGTAGAGCCGTTTGTGAATGCACTGATGAACACGAGGAATATTGTCATTGCCAAGGTGAACCTCCTTCAAGCTGACCACAACTTCAGTCATTGGGGAATGTATGTCTGATACAATAAGTAAGAGGAATATCCCAAAGCACAATGTAAGAATAAGATACTCACTAAGATGGATGATGAAGTAGTTCTGCGGTGAGATGCACCATTTGGCGATAGCGAAATCACAGGTGTTTCCAATAAGATCAGCGATAGTAGTTTCGGCTCGATATGCTGCTGAGATCAGCCTTGGCGTTTTGTTTCCCCCATTCGGCCTTCCAAGGTTGGTATAGCTCAGCAGTTGCAAAGGAAGACCTTCATGCATCGCAAAGCCCGATGATGCACCTTCCGAAGATGGGAAAGTGAACCCTTTGTGTGACAGGACATTACAAAGGTGTCAAATCAAGTCCATTACAGTCGTTGTCACAGGAAGGTGGGGAAATCGATAGAGAAGTTGAAGTGCTTCAAGGATGATGCGAAACGACTGTTCATTGCGATAGTACCAATATATGTGTCTTGGCAGATTCATATTGGCCTAGAGATCAGCTTGTGAGTGACAAGGGATAGAGGAGTTATATCGAGAAAGAAAAACATACCTTTTGTTCCGCATTAGTCGGCTGAGAAGGATGAATCCAGACCTCCACGTTCGCTACCTTAATGTTCCCACCTGCCAGTGCCAGACAGTTCTCGATAGAAGGTGTATCAACGCGAGAAAACAAGCTTGGTGGTGCTTTTGCTTTCTTACATGGCTTCCGAGGAAGTGATTCCTGTGCATGCTCCAGACGATATTGATTGGCTCGCTGTACGGCTGTAAGTGTAGGGAATGGATTGTGGTTACTCGAGGCCACATCTCCCAGCATCTGGACGCTCGTATATGGTGTGATCGCCGGCACAGGAAAGCTTGAAGGCCCATTCGCATGGGAGTGCAAGCTCGGATGTGGACTTGGACTCGGATTCGGTGCTGCGGGGAGCGGTTGAGCAGACACGATTTGAGGAGTGCGGGGTTGCTGTGAAGTGAGTTGGAATGGGGATGTTAATGGCTGCGCCTGGACCTGGTGTGAGGACGAAGAGCTGGCGTAGCCACTAGATGACATTCCAGGCGACGGCGCCAATGAGGAAAATGGGAAAGGAACGGCTGGGGCAGTGCTAGGCTGGGCCTCGGGCTGAACCATATTTGCAGCAGGATGGGCCTGCATAGACGGAGCTGAAGGTGAAAAGGACGAATGAGATATGTGAGCCTGGGATGCAGGATTCTGGGATGCCAAGTGCAAAAGTTGTTGATCCTGAGGAAGCGGACTGTGGCTCTGGTTAACAGGAGTCGACGTCTGGGATGCGTGGGTGTGGGATGCACTATTCACTGTCTGGGACGATGCTGCAGCTGCCTCATTTGACGATTGCTGCTGCTGCATAAGGAACAGCACGGGTGTTCCCGCGGGTGTTCCAGGGCCTACCCACACCTGCACCCATGGTGGGAGCACACCCAACCCGTATGTCGTGGGTGTGGGTGTGACCCGCTCTTACCCGCGGGTATTCATGTACTACACCACTAAAAGATATATAGAAACTATGTAATACACTTGTGTAGTTAGCTAGAATTGTCCTCGTCATCAGATAATTCAATTACATCAAAGTCATCAGGGAGGATAACATCAACGAGGTCCTTTTCGCCCGGAAGGGGCGCTACTGCACCATCACTCATAATCTTCTCAAAGATGTCGTCGTGTACTAGTCCCAGTAGGCTCCAATTACCAACGCACATGATGGCGCGAATCGACTGTGCACTCAATCGGTTGCGCTCCCATGTGATATTATGACGAGCTCGGCTGAATTGGCGTTCCACCTCAACCGAAGTCGCTAATGTATGAATTTAGCATTGAGTGAAACATGTAGAGATTGGCAAACATACCTGGGACTGTAAGATAGTCGAGTGCCATTTGTGAAAGGCGAGGGAATGATTTTGCATGGTCTAACCACCATTGGATGACATCGTCACAGTCTTCAGTGTCGGTGGAAAGATAACGATCAAATTCGTTACGCTCAGCAGGTGGTCGCGAGCGTTGTTGATGAGCAAAGAGATTAGTCTTGTCCTGGTGTCGTAGATATAGTAAGTTGAACATTGATCAAGCAAGTGGTAAACAACTCACCGAATCCGCTTGCTTCGCCTTTCCTTTTGATGGCTTGGATGAGGTGCCGGCGCTGCGTGATGGCTTTTCTGGACCCAGCAAATCGGTGCGGATATGGTAGTTTTCAAGATACTTGTCTCGTGTGATCTGGTGAGCAGTGTCGACCCAACTGGGAGGCCAATTTTGTTCCCGAAAGTATTCGAGCTTCTTTGACGGGTGAAGGACTGTGAGAGAAGCTTGTCAACGAAGTCTAGAACCTAGAGTTGCACAAGAACATACCCATAGCAATACGGTACACGCTAGATGCATCCGTGAGGGTGTAGTACTTGTTGAGAGTTTGTTTCGCGAGTATGAGACTTGTCTTGAGTGCATCAGACACTTCAACACGTTGGTATCCATCATCGGTAGGCGTCTCAATGATGCGTGTTGCAAGGAAACTGTCGATTTTGTCCATGATCGGAATGACTTCGGCCACGGTTGGCTGTTGAGACGAGAAGAAGTTGGTGGCATCATATAAAACCTGACCACCAACATCAGCTCTCAATACATGATGACAGTGCACTGAAACATACCTTGAGCGAGTCGCGAAGACTTTCCAACAACTCCCATTCCTTTGACGACAGCTCCCATTTACGAATATCATTCTCAACATCGGCTGTAAACTCTTTAATTGCTGCCCGATAGTCGAGAGCAAAGCAGAGCATGAGATATGTTGAGTTCCACCGTGTGCGTACGTCCTGAGGAATGATACGGATGGGCAGACCACGGCTCGCGAGGACTGCTCGCCATGCAGGGAGAAGGAGAGTGGTGGAGTAAATCGTCTTGAAGGCAAGGGCCCGAATCTGGGTGACGTTGCTCAATTCAATTGAACTCAATTGAGCGACGTGTACACACCTTTGCCAGCGCACCTCGGATTGGCAGAGCCTCTGCCTCTAAATCCGCGGCCTCGTGGGGGTCAATGCCCTCACGAGCATCTAACAGTCCGTCCTCGTCGGTTTCAACGTCGGTCTCGCTGCCTGTTGATGCTGCAGGTTTCGACTTGCCCTTCACCTGGGGAAGTGCATCTTCGGCATTCTCAAACTCAGCCAATTCCTCATGCAATGTGGCGAGCTCCTCTTCATCCAGCTCCAGGTCTATGTCTTCTCCATCGGCCAAGCGTTGAAGCTCATCCCGAGCATCGTCAAAGCCACCATCACCGCCCTTCTTAGGAGGATCGAACAAACGAAGGAAGGATTTGGCAATGAGGTTGAGAGAATGGGCAAAGCAACGGACGCGATGCCTTTCACCTGGGAAATCGGGGAGGAGACGACCCAACTCTCGAATCATGGTGTCATTGTTTGATGCATTGTCACCAGTGATACAAAGAATCTGAAATTGAAATGTGTGAGTACTCAGCTTTTTCAGGTGTTACCTCGTACCTTGTCTGATATACCGAATTCACGTAGTACCCGTGCAAACTCTCGGGCGAGCGTCTCGCCGGTATGTGACTGAAAATGTGGTCAGTTAGCACGAATATGGTGACGGTGAGCAAATGATTTTTACCTCAGGAACCTCAAAAAAATCTAATAGAATGGGGTAGGTATCTGCTTCGTGAACCAGATGGGCAGTAATAGCAACAAACGCCATATGATTCGGCGACGTCCATGCGTCTGTCGCAAAACTGATATCTCCATCATAGCTCTAGTGGTTTGAAGGTGAGTAACATGACATGCATCCCATGAAACAGCTGCTTACCCTCAAAAGCTTGGATATACGGTTTCTAGTGACAGCAAACGCCTTTTTCACATCGCGTGAAACAGTTGTTGGATGTGGAATCCAATAATGAGGCCAACCTGTTTTCATTAACGACTGAAATCCACGATCGGCGACCATCTCGAAAGGACGACAACTCTCAGTGACCCATCTCACAATCTCGGCTCTAGTATCATGTTAGTTGGTTCAGATTATCATTCAGCAAGCTCGATTACTTACCTCGTCTCCTCAGGTTGATGTTGAATAGCTGAATAGGAACGTATACCAGCCTTTCGCATCCCATCAAATATGCCGCGTAAATCCTTATTACCCCCTTTCGCCTTACCCGACAACATCTCTCGCACCTCATCTGGCTTCTTTCCTGAATCCATCGCATTTTGGACCTCTTGATCACCCAGACAAGCCTTCGCATGTCGCTTCAGGCCACTCGGTGAGTTTTTATCACTTGTATCTTGATAGCGGCGGACTTTGACCTTGCAAAACAGACAGGAAAATGTATGAACTTTGCGCTTATTGATGTACTCGATGTACGGCTTCTTATAGAAGCCGTATATTGGCGAGTACCACCCTTTCATCTTGCGCTCTTCATGCAACTGTGAGTGCTAGATCTCATTGCTGTATCAATGATGTTCACTTACCTAGTTCCTGTTGATCCGTTTCTTCCTCATCTTCAACTTCAATCACTTCAGGGGGAGGGCTTCATCTCGACTTCTTTTTTGGCGGAGGGAGTTCTTCGATATCGTCATCGCTATCAGTGACGATAGTTCGCTTTGACGATGATTGACTCTTGGGTGGCGCTGATATGATGTCGTCTTCCTCGGTGTTGGTTCTATCGGCGGTCTTGCCCTTGTTGTTCATCGTAGGGGCTTTTGGTGGTGCTGTTGACTTGGCTGTTGCTTTTGCCTTCTTTGATGGTGGTAGTGGGTTGTCGTCGTCACTCTTGCTTTCAGTGCCTGAGTCGTCGTCGTCGTTTGTGGCCTGTTTTTTGGATTTCGGGTGCACTGAGAGCAAAATTGTATGTAAAAAATTAATAATAGAGAGAAAAAAATACTAACCAGTAGACGTCACATTAATTCCTTTCTTTAGCAGTCTGCCTCGCATTCCCTTCTGATACACAGAAGGGGCATGACCTCGGCTGGCAGCACCCATTGCAGAGACCTTGCGGTTTCGCTTAGACGTCTCTGTCGTTTGGCCTTCAGCCTCACTCCCAGATGTATGCTGAGCAGTGTCTTGCATGTCCGGAGGGGCGGCGGAAGATGAAGAGTGTGATTTAGAAGGCATGGCAGTTGTAGTAGACAGTGAGAGGAGAGGAAAAAGTGGGTGGTTACAAAGGCAGGGGCTGAAACAAAAGCCGCCTTTGCGTGACCTGGATATGTTTTACCAATGGTTTCAAATTGAGCAAGGAGTGTACCATTCACATTCTTGGGGCACTTAGATGTAGGTGAATTGTTAAATTACTTCAATCTATTAGCCATACCACTACCTATAATGGTTATTACACATAGATAGACACTACAGACGTGATGGTAGATACTATGAACATTAAAGTAGATAGGAATTCCAATTGTGATCAATCACGGCTTGTGGTGCCGCCACCTTCCCAATTCGGCCAGACATTTAGGGCGGGCTTGGCGGGTTTTGCCAAATTGGGATGTCGAAACCCGCACCCGCACCCGCCTGTGGGAAAACCCGCCCCCCGGGCCAAACCCGCATGACCCGCGCTGTTCCTTACTGCTGCATGAAGGTTGTCATCATTGGGAGAAGTGTTGCAAACTGTTGCATGACAGACGCCATAGTGGGCTCAGTGTCCATGCTTTCCTGTATGCTGGATTAGCTACATTTCATGGTGATAGTTAGAAAATCACAATACCACACTTAAATCAAGAAAATGAAAAAGGAGGGGCTAAAGGGTTGGCAAAATGAACAAAAGGGCTGTCGAACAGGGGGATTTTGATGAGCATATCGACCAATAGCAGCTTAAAGGGGACCAACGTCCTGTGTATAATCAGGGCTAAGCGGGTCGAACAGGATATGAAATGCGCATACTGGAGGTCTTGACCATGGCCAGGGGACAACAACTTTCGAATGGTCTCATGATTATCTAATTCTCGGGACAGCGATCTGAAAATTGGCGTAAAGCATTCCAATAGCTTGCAGCTGCTAAGAAGAGGTGTTCAGGAACCTATCAGTTTAACGTCATTTCAAGTAGGCACAAGCGAAAGACACTTACCAAGCAGGCAAGGTACCGAGAGGTAAGTACACAGACGCAGTAGTGATGTATGACTGCGGATGGTAGTCTTGAACAGTACAATGGAGCGCCGACGGTACAACAGGTACAAGTACCAAGTACGCTGACCAAGTACATCTCACCCAGGTAAGGTCACGATTTTCCGGTGAAAAATGACCTCATAATATATGTTTGAATGAAGTGGATCCCAGGCGATGTTGTTCACATACTTTCTCTTACGTACGTTCATCACTTGCTTCTCTCCTTTGTCTGATCTTCTGACGTCTCCTTTCTTAGCTGGCAAGCACACAAGGGTTAGACGAGTGGACGGTATGTCATCATTCCGAAAGATTAGCCTAGTATTGACATTCAAATTTTAGCCGCTTCGTGAACTTTGGATTGAATCTAGAACCAGCAACTTGTGCAAGGGACCCTACGTTCGTGGTTCATTCACTTCGAGTATTCAGGGTCGGGTCAAAAATGTGCATTGCAAATCCTAGCCGCAACTACCCTCTCCCAGACCTTGATCTCCAAGTCTCCAACAACACCAGTACACGTTTCTAGTACCTCATCAGAGTTCTTCCAGCGCCCACTATCCTCGAAAGGACCTGCAGGTCAAATCGGCTCCGGGGCCCGAGATGCAAAGTTTCATCCCTTCGTTCGTTCCTGGGCGTGGTTTATCCCGAGAAATCGTCGCTACGATATTCGGTAGACAGAGCCAAGTATCTCCCTTGGGCATTTCACTGTGCTGGAAATCATGCAAATGGACACAGTTGTGAAGGATGATGTGTCGGCCACCAGGCAAGGTATGTTTGAATTGGTCTCGCGGTTCCTGAAACTGATTCAAGATATAGGTTCACGTTGAAGCCTTTGAACGTCGAGATCATTCAAGTTACTGTACGATGTACGGCCGGTGAAAACGTGGGATGCTTTTGTGCATTTATGGATGTCGCAAGGACATAGTCAGCTCAGGATTCCGAACGGTGAATGGGGGACAGTATTGTAAGTTGCTCATGTTTCTTGTCGGGGGACTATTGCTCATTGTGTCATGACCAGCCACCATTGATGATTTTCAACTTCGTTTTGAACGCGCACACGAGGAAGCATCTCACATCGTGCAGACTCTGTTCCGCCGACATCGACACTGGTATATCCCATTCAACTGGTATTCTGCCCCTTGCAGGGATGTGGATTCACAGCTGGAATTACCTGATCCAACCATCATCGTCTCGATATTGGTGTGGAGATGGTTACTGCGCCGTGGAGAATCAACTATATTAGTCCGGATTCTTGGGGAGCACCAGGGACACATCAGAATGTACATGAGATTCGTTGTGGCGAGATTTTTACATCCTACTAGCTTGTAAATTATCGCTATGTAGCGTGCGGCTCTTGTTTATACTGCAACACGGTATCCATGGGTAGCGCTCTTGCTTCGTGATTTCCAAATACAGTAATCATCATTCCATTTCGGGAAAGGCCTCGGACACGGGGTGTGAGCATGCTAGTACTACCGTACACACAGTCCTTGTGCACCCCGTTTACGACCACTGCTATAGAGAAGAATCAGCGCTTTGAAAACAAGCAGCTAGTAGATTCCAATCCTACTTACCAGATTCTCTGGTCGCTCCCCGAGGATCTCCTAGTCTTAACTTGCAACTGAACCACTCGACGTCTATCCCAACTGACGTTCCAATCCAACGCTGACTCTTAATATAGTACCCGGAACTCAGCTTCCTGATACTCCCAATTCGCTGGCGCATGCAAGCTTTGTACTACTGAGACTTCACAAGTCGACGACAATAATGTCGATCCCGGATTTCAACCTCGAGGTGAGTTGGAGCTCAAAGGGCCAGTCCCAGAGCGAGAGCAGTATTTGTGTCGAGTTGTAGAAGCTGGCAGGGGTATGAGCTATCGTTGAGGTACAAGAATGCAAGAACATGTACCGCAGAAGAGGCGGAATATGTTCGTGTTCTTGTTTCTGTATGGGACGTAAAGCTTTGGGATCTACGGGTATAGATTGAGTCAAAGCTGCATCATTGATTTGGGAGACGTGTTTTCACCTTTAGCATCACAATACAAGCTAACGCCTATGACCAAGCTAACAGAGTCAACTAAGGAGCCACTCTCCGTCAAATTTAAACGCCGAGCCTTGAGTGACAATGAACCAAAATCCAGAGCACCAAAGCATCGGCATAGATTGGGCGTGTTGGTGTCTACTGTGCGTGTGTAGAGATCGAATGATCAATACAAGAGCAGAGGTAGGTTCCATGACAATCTCTATAAGTGCTAGCAAGAGCAAGTTCACGGTAGAGGCAGGGAGGTCGGTAGCTTGAGTGTAATCCCGTCCCGCACCGTGGAGACCGTTGTAATTCGCCTAGCTATACTGTGGAGCTTAGGCAGGATGGATCCTGGTTTGTGTGAGGGGATCTAGAGTGCATAGTTAGTGAATACGCATGATAGAAAGATGGAAAAGCATTGTTCACCTTTGCAACAAAAGTCAAGCTCACGTTCACCTCTGAGCTGGTAGAATGGGCTTGGGCGCAGATACCCCAGTAGTATTCTTAGCCCAAAAATACCCTCAAACCTGCTAGAAGGGACGGAGGCGCTAGCCGATGAACCAGGATTTCAGGACGATAGAAGTTCGGAAGTTCGGAGTACCGAAGAGACCGGTTACATCCCTAGGTTCAAGCGTTGAGTGCCGAAGTACGCTGAAGCTTGAAAAACCTGTGATATAAAGCGGTGCCGGCGATTTACTGTCGTTGGGAATGTCAAGCTGGTGGTTGCAACGGCTCAGCGCGCAGCTTTGGGTTGGTGTGGATACCACGAGCAATCGAGCCGACTACTTGAACCGATGTCCAAGATGCTTTTCCTCGGTCTCTCTATCGCCCTGGACCTTGAAATACAAGGCGGTCAGATTGGTTGATAGGCGGGAAATAGGTCAAAGAACGTACCTTTCGTCTTCGAGGTATCGTCTTTGACTCGATCATCAGCTTCGGTCTTCATATCGATAGGATGCTGTAGAATCTGCAGGGAGCACGGTGGTAGGTTGGGGCTATAAGAGTGCGCGCAGCTTGCAAATTTGCTGGCTCAAGATTGTAGTTTCGAGATGGAAGGCCATTTCGAGGCCATACACTAGGCGCTGTCGATGCTATGAGAACATGAAAGGGAGCGGAGAGTTGAGAACGTACCTTTCTTGACCATTCATTAATATTCAGCTCGCAAAGCCGCCATTCTGAGCATTGGGAACATTGAGGTAGGAGGTATGATGAGTAATTTTGCCCTGGAAGTTTGGCTGAGAGTGCTGCAAGGAATGTGGGCAAGATAACACGTACCTGTTACACCGAAGAGGATGTGTATGACTGAACTAGAGCCTTCAGACAAGCAGGCGTCGGATAGAAAAGAAAAAGGGTGATGGTGGTCAAGGTGCAAGCGCTAGCGTGTTCGCCGCTGGCGCTTGGCTTTCCTCAGAACGACCACCTCCTTCAACGCGTTCATCTCTGTAGGCCTATACTAAAGGTGTGTTCAAATGCTGTCTACGTATCGCTCTTGGATCTAATATATCTTTCGTTAACCCAGGAAAATCGATTTCGAGAAACAACTCAAGATCGTGGTATGTTTGCTGGTCTTACCTTTTTTTCATCATCACTCAAAGCTCTTTCTACGCAGGTACAAGCCACAAAATGCCATCTAGAGCTTTGAAAATGTATTCCTCCCCATTTATAACCCAAAACCTCGCCATCCCATTCTCAAAACCGACACCACCTCGTTTCCCAGTCACTTGTAGCTCAAACCGCTACAGTGCCATCCACAAAGCCTCATCCACCTCAGATGTGCTGCAGTTTCCCTCATCTCGCGATATAGGTCCTATACGCTCCTTTCCCTCCTCATACTCCCGATACAACGCGTCCAACGACATGTTCTCTACTCCCGTATTGTGGTCCTCATGCTGCACGTTTCCCATCTCCACCTCTCAAGACTCCGCGAGATGAACGTCCCCGTGAAAGACCTGGCATAATTCTTCGTATAAGGCCTCTCTTAACGCTACCATGAACGATCCCAACGCCAACACACCAACGACAATTTCACCCGCTCTCTTTGTCCAGTCCAGGAGTCTTGTCCCATACCTTCCACCAGGTCGTGGACCCACTCACGGTGGTTCATGGGGTGACGGTAGAGTTTTGAATATTAGAATTGGCATGGTAGAATCGGCGGCTGAGTCGAGCTTGTTGGTGTACCAGTAAGTGTTCCCTATATCCCACTTTTTCGACGCGTCTTTCTGACATGTCATCGTCTCCAGCGGCAACGAAACATCGCTGAAGCCCAGTTCTAATCTTGTGGTCAAACCAGCAAGCTTGGAAAGAACACCTCATTACTACACCTGCCTAGCCGCTTTCGTCGATACCCAAACGTTAGCTGTCCGCTGTCATACCGCCTCGTACAACCTCTCCCCCATCCCATCCTCTAAACCCATACTCCAAACCTATCTCCCTGAGGTGCATGAAGGATCGCTGGTCGTTTTACCAACCGAAGCCTCTATTTTCCTTCTTCGGCTCCGCACATCTACGCCCCTAGCTCCACTCGAACTCGAGCTCTCGCACTTTCCTTCGTTCGCTCAACGACCTGCCCACAAAATGAGGTCATTCAGTCGTTTGGGCCAAGTTTCTCGAAGTAAAACTGGCAACTGTCAGCATGATACGTCGTGGGGTAATTGTTCGAATACGCGATGGCAACCCGCTACACCCACGTAGCTATAGGCTGTCATTGGGGGTATGGACGGATGGGGAGGGGATACACTTGGTCTGGTTTGGATGAGGAGAAAGCGGTGGATAATAGGTCGTGGAGCAAGTCTCGGTGGGTATTCTTCCTTTTCTTTCCGCTCTCATATGACATATTGATGCCGTTTCGTGGAACTTATAGTGATGGTCGACCTAGATCAATCAGCAACGCGAAGCTCTACCCACCACCATTTTTGAAAAGACCCATTACCTTCCGGGTATTACACGAGCTCGAAATCGGGATCTGCCTTCTTCGCTACCGGTTCTGGATACGACTACGTATACGCGTGGTCTTCCTATGGACGCCATCCCATATCTGGACTTTTGTGCTATTCCTTACAGCAATTACATATCTTACACAATACATGCGACAGATTCTCCTCGTCGACTCTGAAATACAGTACCTCTCCCTAATGATAGGCTGTTGGCCAGTCCTTTGGTACACATGCTCAAGTCAAACGTTCTCGCTTTGACTGCGAGACCCTTTACTCCTATAGGTTGTAGAGTAGCCGGTACCAATGTCATGTTCATTGCGTTGTTGATGTTCCATATACAGTAAGGGTCCTTCCCAAAATGGAAGGAACTCGGGTAAGGTACATCTCTGTTTTGAGGTGCAAGTTTTCTACGTTGCTCTGCACCAAAATCAGCATCTTGACAACAACCAGCCTGTATATCTCAATGCTACTCACCGAGCTCTTTGACCGCTTCCTCCGGGGATCTCTTGATATCTCAATCCTCAACCGACCTCAACGATTATCCCAACTAACGTCCCAATCGAACGCGGCTATAGTACCCGGTACATCGAAATCGCCTTGACATCGAACGTCGGAGGATGGCCTAGTTCTGTACCGTCGCTGAAAGGTGTTCGGGGCAATAGGTGATCGTCGGGATACGCCGTAGAGAGTGTAGGGGATGTACACATTCACGTAGTAGTTCGGGTTCGAGATCTTGAGTAGTCTTGGGATCTAGGCCACGGTAAGAGTAAGTAAAAGCAAGGCCTTGTCGTAGATATGGGATGGTGCTCACCCGTACAAATATCAAGCCCTATGTCCCGGCTGATAGAGTCAGCTAGGTATCCAATCTCCGTAAAACGTTGCGTGTGGAAGACGGTGAACCCAGAACAGGAGTATCGGAGGATTGGGTTGTGGATGGTGCTGGTATCGGTCAGGCGCGTGCGGACATTCGATTTAGGGACCGTCCTTCTGGTAAGAGCAATTTTGGAGTAGAGGCAGGGTATAATAGGCCGGGAGGATGGTGGGGCTGAAGTTACAGGAGTGCGCAAGGGTGTTCTTGGCTGTAGTTTCAAGATGATTGTACATGGAAAGCCATTTTGAGCTTCGGGGTCATGTCCTAGGCGGGAGTTGAGGTTATGGGTGTGAAATGTACTGAAGCGTTGAGAATGCACCTTTTCATAGACATCTAGCTAGCGAACTCCCTACTCTGAGCGGCGAGAAAAGTCGGATTGTTGAGGTCGGTGGGCATGACACGTAGTTTTGCGCCAAAAGATGGGTTGAGAGCACTACCAGGGATGTAGGGGGAGACACACGTACCTATTGTAACATTGGAGAAACCCCTAGCCTGTTGAATCGGAATTGTTTGAGGTGCAGTCCATGGGTGAGGAAAGAGGTCGTGGTTGTGGTAAAGGCGGACACGTCTTTGCCGGCGGCACTTGACCTCTCTCAAGAACAGTCATGTCGTTCATCTTTTCGCAGTCCTGTAGTGGTACGTTCGAGTGTTTTCTGTGCACTTCCTTGGGATCTAACACGCCTTTGAATAGCTCAACTCCAATATCGAGCCAGTCAAAGAATGACTCGACTATCTGGACTTTGGTATGCGTACCAATCCTAGGCTACAGTTTTCATCGGGGCGAATGGAACCTTCTCCTATGCATGTACTACAGCCAAATCCCTACCTCTCATGGAACTCGCCGCGCAGCCTTCCTCGTCCTTCAAGCATCCCCCGTATACTCTCATCGTCGCCTCTGGAAACCGTCGGCTTCAACCCAATGCCAACCCAGACCCGTTCGAACGACTCCTTTTTCAACCGGCCCTTCTCATCATCAAGTCGCGAAAAAGCTCCTGCTGGATCTGGTGGCAATAGGTTCGGATACGGGCATGGTAGAAACGACTCGGAGATGAGATTGTTGGTTCTACTATGTAACGTCCAGGGTAAGCATTCGTCATTCTTTAGCTCTTCAGCGCGTTTTGTTTACACCTATCCACAGTGGTGTCTTTCAGAGTCCTGACTTAAGCCTTTCAGTGAAAACCGTGGACTCGGAACTTCTTCCAGCACCCAACACACCTACCACCTCATCATAGATTCAGTACCCAAGTCGGTTCAGGGATATCTGCGACCCCTTCCTCATCCTATGCTCCAAATCATTACCTGACATCGATACCCCAATCAATCTTGGGTTTGGAATCTCAGCGGTCGTCTTATCGATACTATCGTGGAGCGATGTCTCGGGCTCACGGAAAGAGAATCATTCGTTAAGGAGATATTGAATGGCGGGTGCTAGGCGTTGGATTACTGGTTTCGGTGTTGGCGTTTGCATGGACGAGAGGCGTGTAACCTCTACAGCTGTGAATGTGTAAACCTGCGACCTGGCTTCCTCGCGGCTACATATTGTAGACCTTTAGACGGTTGATCCCTCGAGGATTTTCCATTCAATAACGCGGTTAGTATGCCTGAACGTTCTCAGCGTCTTTTTCTGACATTCATGTTTAGCACGACACGATACTTTTCTCGAATGGATAATGGAACGAGCTTCCGAGAGAGCGTGAAGACGTGGGCATTAGTATGTTGGGATCTTTTACTCTTCTCTTCAGCCACTGACGCTTACGGTTACTCTAGATATCAATGCTATCGGCTCCAGCCTACATTGGCGCGGAAGGTGTTGAAGCACCTGCGTATTCAGTTGATGGTGAGAGCCAAAGCGCATTCTCTCAAGGGAAGCTATAAACAGATCGCATACACGCCAACGTGGATGTCTTGGGTAAGGTGCCTTAGCCTCGCTCCTTGGTGAATGTCTCAGACTGAAATGTCTTTTTTCGCATTTCCAGCTTCGGGAAGAATGAGGCACCGAAAAGTATGTGTATCCTAGGACGTGTAGATCCCAGGATAACGTCTGCGTAGCTCAACATCAGGAACAATATCCAACGGTGCTACCTCTGTCATGGAACAACATGGCATCCTGCAAGATGCTCGCTACCAGGGCTTTTTGCGCCTAGATGCCGTTTCGACGACCCGTCATCAGTGTCTGCCGAAGAGGAAAGAACGACATACCCGGTGCCCCTTCCCCTCGATCCATCTTCTACAGAGAAGATGCGAGGGATCTGTATCTAGGAACAGCGTCTCGCCGGGACAGTTTGTTCTGTGTCACTTCTGGGAACCCGGTCTTGAGATGCGACTCGGAGGAGATTTGGATTGCGGTGAGTATGTTTCCTGTTCTCTCGGTAGTTGCTAACATCAAATCGTACGTGTCTATAGCAATCGAGGTTCAAATCTTTCAAAGTACTTGCTCGTTCAAAACTTGAAAAATTCGTACTTCCGGATTCATATTCCCTCGACGTTGAAACCGTCTGCCAAGGGGTAGCTAGAAAGTGCATCTTGCACCCTCATCTTGCACTCACGTCTACAAACCACACGCACTGCTCTGCTTTACCCCAGCTCCAACTGGTCGTTTTCGTTTGTCGGGTTTGGGCTAGACGCGAAGAAAGTCTAGACTTTTGGGAACTCGGGATGGAAGGCTGCTGATGTGGATGGACTAAGGTGGAACGAAGGAGAATGTGTGCACGGGAAAGATGCTGAATCCAAGGGATTGGCACATGGCGAAGCCTCGGCTGTACCCCTACAGCTTATTATCTTTCAATTGGGTGGTCTATAGTGGAAAGGGAGAAGCAATCAGCAACCGAACCGTGACGCCGCTGGTTTCGCCCACCAGCGACTTCGGCTGATGACGAACCTTGACGTTGGTTTCCCCGAGAGGTAGAATCAGCCAGTTGGTGGATGACAATACCCTTCGCTGGCGCATTGGAGCTACCCTTATCCACAAGCACTGTCCTGTTCGCGCATTTCCAGGCCAATAGAGTTTTTCTTTCGCCATTGTTCCTGTTCTCGCGGTCAGCATCCAGCTAGTGTGCGAATGGACCAACAGCTTTTGGGTCAACATACGTTCGACATGCAGGCAGCTTGACCTTTGACCGCCATCTTCCTCCATGTCGATTCGGGAATCTTCCGTCTTTTCTACCGAAGATGGTGTCTCTTTCACTGTTGCAGGAGCCCAACAAAGCTAGCATGTCGGCTCTGGTACATATCGAATCTGAGTAGAGGTCAACTTGGTACGCCATGCCCGCGCTGGCTTTCTCCGATGGTAAGACCATGACTCGGATCTCACGCGGAAAAGATTGCGTTAACCTTCGTCAAATCACCCAGTGCTCATTCGGTATTATATATGTTCGAACGAGACGGATCTCAGGTGATGTTCGCGTATATCATTGGTGTACGTCCATAGCTTGTTTCTCTCCTTTGATTGACCTTCTAACCTCTCCTTTCTCAGCAAGAAAGCGTACAAATCTTAGATGGACTGATCAACATGGTAATGACATTCAGATTCTTTAGCCGCTTTGTGAACCTTATATCGAACCCAGATCCTGGAATTTGCACAAGGGACCCTACATTCGTAGTTCATTGCCTTCCCGTATTCAGGTTTGGTCAAAGATGTCCATTGTCCTGGCTGCAACTATGTCTCCAAGGCCTGGATCTTCAAGTCTACGACCACACTAGTGCACCTGTTCAAAACTTCATCGGATTCTTCCGGCACGCACTATCCTCGAAGGGATTTGCGGGTCAAATTGGTTCCGAGGAACCAAGATGCAAAGTATCATCCTTTCGTTCTCTCCTGGCGTGTTTTATCTCAAGAAACCGTCGGTGCGATATTCGGTGGACAGACAAGTGGTTCTATTTCTCTTGGAAGAGGCATCTCAACGTACTGGGTTTCATGCGAACGACTACGCTTGTGAAGGATGGAGTGTCGGTGCCGGGCAAGGTACGTTTGAATCAATTTCGTAGTTCCTTGGGCTGATTTGAGATATAGGTTCAGTTGAAGCCTTTGAACGTCGAGATCGTTCAAGTCACTGTACTATGTACGGTCGGTCAAAATGTGGGACGATTTCGTGCGTTTATTGATGTCGCAGGGACATGCTATCTTCAGCCAGCTCGAGATTCCGAAGGGTGAATGGAGACAGTATCGTGAGCCGGTCATGTTTCTTGTCGAGGGACTATTGTTCATTGAATCATGACCAGCCACCATCAATGATCTTCAACTTCGTTTCGAACGCTCACAAGACGAGGGAGGACCTCACATCGTGCAGACTGTTCCGCCGACATCGACACTGATGTATCTCATTCAACTGGTACTTCGCCCATCGTAATTCCACAACCGCCAGTCTCTCATGCAACCATCATTTCTTTCGAGACTGATCGTGGAGATGGGTATTGCGCCGCGAAGTATCAACTACAGAGGTCCTTGGGGAGCACGAGGGAAGGACGACACATTATATCTGGTATCAGAATGTTTGAATACAAGAGGTTCACGGTGGCGATTTAATATCCCAATAGCTCGTAAATTCCGCCATGTAGCATGTAGCCCTTGTTTATACAGCAACGTGGTACCTCCGTATAATGGTTCTGTTTCATGATTTCCAATTACAGTAAGCATCCTTCCATTTCGGGAAAGACTTCGGAAACACGGGGTGCGAGTATGCTAGTATTACTGTACGCACAGTCGTTCTACATCCCGTAAAGGCCCACTGCTATAGAAACGAATCAGCGCCTTGACATTTACTAGCTAGTAGATTCCAATGCTACTCACCAGACTCTGACTGCTCCCCGAGGATCCCCTAAGCAACTGACCCACTCGATGTCGATCCTAGCCGACAAACTAATCCAACGCTGAACCTTGGTATAGTACCCGGAACTCAGCTTTCCGATACTCCCAATTTGCCGGCGCATCCAACATTAGAAGGTGGCCTAGCTCTGTGCCACTGAAACGTCACAAGTCGACGACAACGTCCAGAGCTAATGGCGATCTTGGATGACGATCTTAGAGCGAATAGAATATCGAAGCGCTGGTTCAAGCATGAGATTCTATGTCGAGTTGTGGAAGCTAGCTGGGGTATGAGCAATCGTTGAGGCGCAAGAATGCAAAGAGAGCATTCAGATTTCACCGCAGAAGGGGAGGAATGTGTTTGGGTTCATGCTCGTGTTCTTGTTCTTGTTTGGGATGTAAAGCTTTGGGATCTACGGGTGTGGAATAAGTTAAAGCTACATTATGAATCTGGGAGACGATTTTTCACCTTTACCATCACAACACAAGCTCGCGCCCGTGTCCTAGTTGACAGACCAAGTTCCGAGCCTTGTGCGACGATAAACCGAAATCTAGACCACAAAAGCCTTGAGTTGTCGATTTTGGGTGTTGGTCCCGGTTGGGCACGTGTAGAGACCGAATGATCGATACAAGGGCAGAGGTGAGTTCCATGACGATCACTGGGGGTGTTAGCAAGAGCACGTTCACCATAGGGTCAGGGAGGTACGGTAGCTTGACTGTTTTCTCGTCTCGTTGTAATTCACCTAGCCATACTGTGGGGCTTAGGCAGAATGAATCTCGGTTCACGTTTGGGATCTAGAGTGCATTGTGAGTAAACTCGTATAATTCGAATATGGAGAAGTTGTGTTCACCTTCAAAACAAAAGTCAAGGACACATTCACCTCTGGGCTAATAGAATGGGCTCGCGTGCAGATATCCCAATACTACGCTTAGCCCAAAAGCACTCTGAGTACTATCAGAAAAAGTGGATGCGCTATTGCGTGAACCAGAACGTTGGGATGCTGAGAAGTCGGGAGTTTCCCCGTCGAGCCCAGCACGAGGGCTGCGTATTGGTATTTGACGTCACCCCAGCTTCAACTACTGGGTACGTTGGCTGCCCAAGTACGCTGAAGTGTATGAGACGTGCGGTATAGAGCGGTAAGGGGAGTATCCTGTTTCCGGGGATATCTGGGCTTTAGGGAGTTGGTGATTGCACCGTCGCTCTACTATGAGCCATTGAACCAACTACTTGGAAGGATCAAGATCTATCCTCGATCCCTGTGACTATAAGTCATGTAATAAAAGATGGTAAGATTGGTTGATAAGTGGGGAATTTAACAAGGAACGTACCTCTAGTCTTTGAGGCTAGCTTCCGTCTTCATGTCGATGAGTTGCACACAACTTCAGGTAGAATGTGCAGGGGGCACAGCAGTAGGTTGGGGCTACAAGAGTGAGAGTGGGAGTCAATCTGGAGCATCGAAAACGTACCTTTCTTGGCCATTTTGCCAGTGAATTCCCCAAGCTGAGCACCTGGAAGATTGAGCTCGGAGGGATGACGCGTAGTTTTGCCCTGAGAGATCAACTGAGCGTGCTGCTAGGAAAGTAGGGCAAAGCATACGTACCTGTTACACTGGTAAGAATGCGTACAGTCGAGTTAGAGTCCTCGGACAAGGAGCCTTTTGATGGAAAGGGGAAAGAGTGATGGTGGTCGAGAGGCAAGCGCCGCCGGCGCTTGCCTCTCCTCAAGACGTCCACCACCTCGTTCAACGCGTTCATGTCTGTGGGTCTTTAAAGGTGCGTTAAACTGTTCTTTGGATATCTTTCTTGAATCTTATACCCATTTCCTAGTAACTCAGCAAAATGAAGTTCAAGACATCTCATAGTTTCATCATCCGGATCCGCTGCTAGACGGTATGTGCACTATAGCTACTCTCAACGTTTTCCAATCTCGCTCATTCAAATTGCCATTTAAACCATCAAAGATGTATTCCTTTTCTTCGATAACCCAAAACCTTTCTATCGCTTTCCCAAACGCACATCGGTCCATCTCAATTCCTCCAGACTTAGACTGCTACGTCGGTGTCATACACACAACCTCAACCACGTATACCCTTGCATCCTAGTCCTCACACTACACCTTTCTCGTTCCCACTTCGCAAAACGCCGCAGGATAAACGACTCCACGAGGCTTTTGGCGTCCTTCCTCGTATATGGCCCCTTCCATGAACTCCTCCTAATGTCCACGAACTGATCCCGCCCGCTCCCTTTGTCCAGCCCAGGAGTCTTGTTCCATACCTTCCATCACGTCGCGAACGCGCCCATCGGGGTGACGATAGGGTTTTGGATACAAAATTGGGAATGGTAGAATCGATGGCTGGGCTAAGTTGGTGCACCAGTAAGTGCTTGCTGTCCCTTACTTTTTTGACCCGTCTTACGGACATTGTATCATCTCCAGCAGCCAGGAAATCTCGCTGGAGTCCCGTTCTAGCCTTTTGGTCGAATTGGCGGGCTTGCGAAGAACGTTATTCTCTGTCGCCTTACTACGCTGTATACACCTGCGCATCCTTCCTCGCCAATATCAAGCGAGCCTGCGAGCGATTGAGTCTGCCTAGGGGAGACTAACTCTCCGCCCTCATACCACCTCGAAGTCCTACTCCCAATCATATCCTGCAAGCTCGGGGCTCTGAGCTCAGGTTCCTATCCGTCCGAGGATTCGCTGTTGGTTTTGCCAACCAAAGCTTCCATGTCCCCTTCTTCGGCTCCCCATATCTGGATACACGCCCCCCAGCTCCAGCATACTCCAACCTTCCTTCGCTGAACGAACGAGGCCGTTAATTCTCGAGTTCATAGAGCTGTCAGCGCAATACGTCATGGACTATTGTACAAGCACCCATTGGACGCTTCCTACGCCCACGAAGGCTGTCATCGGGGATGGAGAGGGGATACGTCTTGTCAAGCCAGAGTGAAGAAAAAGCAGCGGGGTAATTGGCTATGGTGTGGGGATGGCAAGCGCTACTATCCTCGCTGTCTCGGTGGGTACTCTTCACTTTTTTCGCTCTCATCTGGTATTGATATTCTTTCGTGTACAGTGGTGGTAGAACGCTCAGCGATCCGAAGTTTTCCTAGTACCGCTTTTGAAGACACCTACCCCCTTCTGGGTATGACACGCAACTCGACATCGGAGAGGTGCCTTCTTCGTTACCGGTTCTGAGTACGACTACGTGTACGACGGTCATGGTGATATCCCATATACGGACTTCATACTATTTATTCAAGTACTACGTATCTTCTATCAACATGCGATACATCTTCCTCGTCGACTCTGAACTCCTGTACCTTTACCCCATTGCACGATTCTTCGGTATAAACGTTTAGGGCAGATAATGGTGACGCTTTGACTACGGCGACATCCTCGATCTCAGCAGCTTGTACTTGTAAAGTAGATGATGGCGACGTGGTATTCATGACTTTGTTGATGTCCATATGTAGTAAGGGTCCTTCCCAAAATGGAAGGACACCAAAAATAGGTGTATCTGTGCCTTAGGCTTGAGGTATAAGCCTTCTACGTTAACATCAGCATCTGACAACAACCAACTTGTAGATTAATGCCACTTACTTTACCCAACTCTTCGAGCATTTCTTCCGAGTATCTCTTGAGTCTCAAACCCTTGACCGACCAAAGCCCAACTCGACGCCCATCCCAGCTATCTTCCCAGTCGAACGCTAGTATAGCACCCAGAGGTCGGCTATCCGATACCCCAAGAGCCGCCTTTGCGTCCGACATTGGAGGATGGCCGTCGCTGAAAGTTGTACCTGGAAGTTCACGGGGAAGTCCGTGAATGCGAGAACATCCATCGCAGTGGGGGGCAGGGGGCGTTGATATTCATATCATCGTTTGGGTTTGGGGCGTGTTGGGATCTAGGCTACGGCGGAATGAGTAAAGCATGCCACGGCGCAAACACGGAAGACTGGTGTTCACCTACATATACAAAGTTCAAGCTTTCAAGCTCTATATCTTGGCTGATAGAGCCAACTACGCATCTATTCTCCGCCTAAGGTCACTTTTGGGTGACGATGAACCTAGGGCCGGACTATCGAAGTCTTGTGTTGTGGATTTGGGGTGTTGGTGTGGGTCGGGTGCATGAGGAAATTGGATCATCGCCTCGGAGACGATCCTGCTGGCAAGAGCGAGTTGAGCGTAGAGGCAGGGTATAATCGGTTTGGAGGATGATGGGGCTAAAGTTACAAGGGTATGCGCAAGGAGTTGTCGGCGCGCGTTGAACGTTGAGGACTTTGAGTGCTTGAGTGCTTGTGAGTGCTCCGAGGTTATGTCCTAGGTAGGAGTCGAGGCTATTAGAGCGGGAAATTAGCTAGAGTACTGGAAACGTGCCTTTCATAGTCATCCAGCCCACTCAGAGCGATGAAAAAGTCGGGAATGTCGACGTTGGAGGCATCACGCGTAGTTTTGGACTGAGAGATAGGTTGAGAGTCTTGCCAGGAACAGAGGAGGGAGAATCACGTACCTATTGCAACGTTGGGGCAGACATGTTGAGTTGGAATCTTGAAACGATCAACTGGTTGAGCTGCTGAGAGGCGATGGGGTTGACGTGACGGTTGATGTGCAGAAGGATGATTTCCTGTCGATGTATGCTATTCCGGCCGATCAGGCAAGGAAAGGTGCTATTCAGAGCGCGTGTAATTGGGTCGATAGACTCGTCGTTGAGTACTAGTAGTGGTGAGACCCAGCACTTGACCCAGCTTCGAAACCGCAAAGTTCCGTGGCTTACCCTGATGGATCGGTATCTTTCCCAAAAGCCGCACGTAGAAGTTTTTTTTCTTGCAGAGACACGATAAGACTTGCGACCGGTGACCTGAGGCCTGAATTTGAGGGCGCGAGAGTCTGACCAGATGGGAGAGAAGAAAAGAGATTGGTTGTGGGAATATATCTATCGGCTTCCAAGTGCCGAGTCGGCGGCACCCGTTTTCAGCGATGTCTACCTTTCCTGAGAGCGGATGCTTTGAGTGAGTCTCTACTAGCACCATGTTCATCTACAACTCGAAGACTGACCGCTCCTCTAGACACGGCATACGTCTCTAAGCTTCTTCCACTAATATAGTCCCGGCATACAACAATCTCACGTTTCTAGCTCAGACCTACAGGAGCGTCTTCATCGTTAGTCCTCCTCTCATTCAACTATTCGCCTCGTTGGCTAACGCACTCCTTTTCCCCAGACCTAGCTCAACACTTGGCGCGTCAGCTAATGCTGCGGATCCACCTCAACTTACAAACAGCCCGACTCTCCACCAGCATGCCGAACGGATTCGTCACTCACTACAATAGAATCAAGAAATCTGACAGCCTCCCATGACGACGCAGAAATGCCCAGGCTCCCCTCAATTGTGCATTTGCCGGAAGGATACGCAATCTCAGCAACCGACTCATAAAGATCGCGAATGAGCCAAAACACGAAACTCTGACTCGGACACCATGTCTCCTGCCCCTGCTAATCCAAGTCGTCCCAAAATCGCCTCCTCCTTACTCAAATATCCCATCCAGAACTACCAACCCTTTAAAGGCGTCTACATCCTCCTACGAGTATCTTCCTTACTCGTCCTCGTCCCCTTCTGGGGTATCTACTTCTCACTCCCATCCAACCGCGGTCGACGTTCATGGAAAGTCAGTGAATGCATCGTCATGCATCTCGTGAAGTGGATTATGCCGCTGAACGCTGAATGTGGTATCGCCCCTGCGAGCGTATCCAAAGTACGGGAGCTTCGGGAAGGAGACTTGAATGAGACCCATTTTGTTTGGATAAACCCAGCGAAGGAAGAGCGGATTCGGGGTATGGCAAGAGATGGGAGGGTCAAAGGGGCGAAGGTTCCGGGGTATGTTTGGCCCAAAGGTGCAAAGCTGGATGATTTGGGTGATGAAGATGTCGTTGGGCTGTTTATTCATGGTGGAGGATACATGATGGGCAATGGAACCGAGACGTTTCCTAGACATAGCTCGAATGTTGCATAAAGTGAGGCACTCCAACCCGGGGATAACACGTACTGATTGGGCTTGCAGCGTTCAAAGATGAAACGAATCTTATGTACGTTTTATTTGTCATTCCTTACACCCAAATACTGATCATTTTCGACACCCAGCTCTCGAATACCGCCTTTGCGGGGACTCGCCTCATCCAGCTCAACTCCTGGACGCTCTCGCTGCGTACGCGCATCTCGTTGAAACACTCAACATCGATCCAAAGAGAATTGTTCTACTGGGAGCGTGCGCCGGAGGTCAGCACTTCATCCCCATAGTCTTTCTCTGTCGACTCACTAGGCGCTCTTCAGGTAACCTGGTGATGATGCTTGCCCGTTACCTCTACAAAGAAAAGGTCCTTCCAATGCCAGGCGGATTGATGTTGTTCTCTGTACGTCTGTCTTCTTTAGGCCGCCTCTCCCCAGCCTCGCTAACATCCTGTGTGTGATAGCCTGTCCTAGATATGGGTACGTCTCGTTGACTACGGCTCCAAGTTCCACTTTAGTAACTGGACACCATCCAGGTATCGACTTTGAAATCACCCAAGGCACAGCTAAACCCCGACCCAACACCGACATTGACTGGCTTGCTACATCACATCTGGCGAACGTAAGGTTGCTTGGGCAGGACCATAAAGAACCAGAAATACTTTTCGGGCCGTACTTTTCGTCGAGTGAGCTTCACGTTCATCACCTCCTGGTTTTTCCGCTGACATGAAGCCTCAACAGATCGCACACCACCCGGTTCATATACAGCTTATCCCCCTACATTCGTCTCTATCGGTGATGCAGAGTCACTTCGGGAAGAAAACGAGCAGCTGGTTGAGTTGCTGAGAGGTGATGGGGTTGATGTGACGTTTGATGTCCAGAAGGATGCGGTACATGATTTCATTTCGATGGATGCTATTCCGTCAGATCAGGCGAGAGAAAGTGCTGTTCAGAGCGCGTGCAGTTGGGTTGATAGACTCGGTTAGAGATGTAAAAACGACTTTTTTGTTTTATTGTCATGTGAACAAATCCATCAGTGTCATGATTGGATTCCGTTCTCCGTCCGAGTTCCGTTCCTTCTCTTCTCTTCTCTTCTCTTCTCTCATCTTCTTCCTCTCATCTTCTCTTCTCTTCTCTTCTTCCTCTCATCTTCTCTTCTCTTCTCTTCTTCCTCTCATCTTCTCTTCTCTTCTCTTCTTCCTCTCATCTTCTCTGTTATCGCAATGTCTCTCAAGGTATTTCTCTGGTTATACTCGTCGAAGGGTTGCGCTCATTTGGGTCTATCTTACAGTTCAAGATTCCTGTCCGCTCGATCAGGATTTGTGCAGACCGAGGAGGCACGTTTTGGTGAGCAACACCCAAAACCTCTGGATATCTGGTTTATCTTACCCATACTATTCACCAGAGATCTTCACGCGTAAGAACATCCTCACCACCACTCTTCCTTTAACTAATAGAGCTAGGCTGATAGCTCGTATCCTGACCCAGATCATCCGGAAGAGAGGAAGGAACTCATCGTTGGGAACTGTCACCTTGGGTGGTCATTGGAATATTAACGTTCCTTTTAGTTTCGCAAGATCCTGGAAATTACAAAGACGCGCCCACGGAAGGAATCCGACGGATATTGGAACAAGTGACGGGTGAATCGATACTCCGAGGACAGGTGCTCGAGACTGATAAGATCGGTGAGTACACTCTCCTTGTTTTTCATCTGGTTACTTCAATTCCGATTTCCTAGTTCCATATCGCAGAATATATACGGCTTTCAACCACAATAAACGCTCTCCTCGAATGTAAAGGCCACAAACACGCGTTACTCATCACTAAAGGTCCTTCTCATCGGAAACCAATCACGCCCCAGGATGTTCGATTTGAATATTCGTCGGCCCACGCCGCTTTACGATGAGGTTGTGGAGGTTGATGAGAGAGTTACGCTTGTGGGGTATACGAGCGATCCAAAGGCGGAGGAACATGCGGTGCAGTTTGATGTGGATGGGAAGGTTGTTAGGGGGTATAGAGGTAAGGGTTGGGATGGGAAGGGAGATGCGGAAGGAGAGGGAAAGGTGGTGAGAGGTGAGAGTGGGGAGGCGGTTAGGGTTTTGAAGGAGCCTGGTAAGTGGCACCTCTGCAAGCTTGGTAACGATGCTGATAATGGTTGTAGATTTGGATGAGGTGAAGAAAGACCTGCAAAAGCTACATGAAGAAGGATATCGTTCGCTGGCGATAGTCCTCTTAAATTCCTACACATACCCCCAACACGAGCTTGCTGTAGGCAAAGTCGCGCGAGAAGTCGGCTTCTCGCATGTCTCTTGCTCGTCTCAGCTTCTACCGATGATCAAGGTCGTACCAAGAGGCGTATCTTCTACAGCCGATGCGTACCTTACGCCGATTTTGTACCAATACCTCGACGGGTTCTTCTCAGGTTTTGATAGTCAACTCAGAGACGGGAAGATCAGGAGTCCAAGGGTCGAATTTATGGGTTCTGACGGAGGATTGGTTGATGCCGATAGGTTCTCTGGGTTGAAGAGTATACTGAGCGGTCCGGCTGGAGGTGTAGTCGGGTATGCGTTAACGAGTTGGGATGAGAAGCAGAAGACGCCGGTTATAGGGTTAGTGTTTTTTTCTTCGCCGTGCATCTGACTTGAATTTACATCTTCGTACGTAGGCTCGACATTGGTGGAACCTCGACGTAGGTCTTCGTACTCCTGATATCGTTCTCAGACATGCTAACACGCAACTTACCTAGGGATGTATCAAGGTTCTCAGGTCGTTATGAAGTCACATACGAAACGACGACCGCTGGGGTAACGATTCAATCACCGCAGTTGGACATCAACACCGTTGCTGCAGGTGGAGGATCTTGTCTGTCATTCCGGAACGGACTGTTTCTGGCTGGTCCAGAAAGCGCTGGTGCTGACCCTGGACCTACGTGCTACAGGTAAGTAAACCTCTGTCCCTTTCCAGTTGACCCTTTCTGAGCGCCTGTTGCTAGGAAAAACGGCCCCCTCGCTGTAACGGACGCCAACTTACTCCTGGGTCGCCTCCTACCAGACTACTTCCCGAAGATCTTTGGACCGAGCGAGAAAGAGCCTTTGGATATCGATGCGTCGAGAGCGGCTTTCGAAAAGGTCGTCAAGGAAGTTAACGATAGCTATGGCTCGGCCGAAGGAGATGCGGATCCAAAGAAGGAATGGTCGTTCGATGAAGTTGTTTATGGGTTAGTCTACGTTACTTTGATTTTACTTTTTGAAATTGAATTCCGATTTTTGGTAAGGTTCATTAAAGTGGCCAACGAAACTATGTGTAGACCTATTCGGGCATTGACGGAGGCGAGAGGTTATGCTACGGGGCAACATGTGTACGCTCTTACCTTTTTCCTCTCTTTCTCTGTGACTGACCATTCCGAAACAGACTTGCATCCTTCGGTGGCGCAGGCGGTCAACACGCGTGCGAGATCGCCAAATTACTTGGGATACGTACTATCTTGATCCACAGATATTCATCGGTGTTGAGCCCCTATGGATTAGCACTGGCCGACCGGTAAAATCCCTTTTCCTAGTCCTTGCTTTTCGTTGCCGCCACTAACTTACCGCTGTCAATCCATAGCGCACATGAAATTCAAGCCCCAAGCTCCACCTTTTACACAGCTAACAACAAACCCGAACTGATATCGCGTCTAGACAAACTCGAAGCAGAAGTCCGCAAAGAGCTCCGTAAACAGGGCTTCGAGGGTACGCGAGTGAGCGTAGAAAGGATGCTTAATATGCGGTTTGAGGGCACGGATACGGCGTTGATGGTTTTACCTGAGGGCGACGAAAAGGCTGGGGGAGAAGGCGAAGATTTCTTGAAAGCGTTTAAAAGGACGTATAAGAACGAGTTTGGGTTCTTATTAGAGGGGAAAACGATTGTTGTTGATGATATCAAGGTGCGTTTGGCGGTTCTGAATGGCTGGGTGACTTTAGCACTGATTGGATCCCGAAGGTTCGAGGTATTGGCAAGACGTTCGACACGCTTGGCGAAACGGTATTTTCAGAGATGGATAGACTCCGTGAATCTAACGCTATCAAACCGGCTGCGAAAGAAAAGATAGATTCAAGGCATTCGGTCTACTTTGACCAAATTGGCAGAGTTGATGATACCCCTGTATACCTCTTGGATAAACTGGACGTTGGAGAGCAGATTCATGGGCCAGCGATTGTCATTGATGATACGCAAACGATAGTGGTTGTACCTGGCGCTCAGCGGGGCACAGAAGGCTTGGTTTGGAGGCTAGGGTTTGCTGTATTTGGTTGAAAAGTATCTGATCTATGTGTCCAGGTGAGCACTTTCGTAGTTCTGCACCGTCCTGTTCCTTACTTGCTGACACCGTATCGTCAACAGTGACCACTCCAATGTAGTGGCTGGTCCTCCTTCATCTTATGGACGTCCAGAAATTATTTTGAAGTTCCTTCCCTTCTCGCCGTCCGTTTTGGATACTGTACCTCCAGCAACACCGGCACCGGCACCATCCTCAACTACCTCATCTTCAGGTGCCGCTCGCCGGGAATTTGAAGCCTCAAGTACTAGTTCTTGCACCACCACACAAAACACTGAACAGAGCAGGCCCAGGATCGTCGGTTGGCCTTTCCTTCACTTGGCGCCCCAAGATACTCAAACCCTAAACGTACATGGCACGGCGCTCTTTCGAAGCCGTCCCATGTTATCGACAAGCGCCGTGAATGTCATTTTTCATGTTCGCCATGCGGCATGACTCACAGCAATACAATCGATATCAATATCATTTATTCACGCGCTCAACGTCCGACTGCTGTATGGAAACAGCCTTAAGGTGAACATGCGTTTTACACGCACACACACACACCTTGACCTTCAACCACCATCTTCCCCATGGCATTCACAGGCTGCTCCCATGTTACTATTCACGGTGGAGTTTTTTCAGCTGTCGGAGGTGATCAACACAACAACCATAGCCAAGGAAACGTAGTGCGAGTGACAGAGGGACAGTCACCCGCTTTGGCTCAGGTATGTTGATAGGTCACTGGCGTCTGACCGTTTCTCTGACCTTGAAATGCTTCAGTTTCATGAACTCAAGGTGGCAAACATCCGTCTCAAGCGCAAGATTGCGGAGAGTCCAGTGGTAATAATGGATAAAAGAGGCTGGATAAGGGGGGCTTTGGATGCTCGTCGTATCATTCACGCTGTTAGCATCCGCGGTGAAGATAAAGACGAAGAATTTTTGCATGTTCAGTATAGCGGCCCCGATGCCAATCAAGTAAGGATGCTCTTATTTTCAAGTCCTGCCATCGCTGATCACCCTGCATCTGTATAGGCTTACGAGCTCGATCTCAAAACCTTTTCTACTGTCAAGTGAGTAGCCCATATCCCTGTCCCTGAGCCTTCCATGTACTGATAAAGACGCAGAGATGTGAACTGGGTGGAGCTTTTTGGCTATATTGCCTACAACACGTTACCGGCACTCGTGTTTTATGATGGTGAGGCTAAGGATTCCTGTCTGTGATAAAACCATGCTTAGCTCCATCCATGATGCAGCACTTGTACCGGTATCGCACATATTCGAACGAAATGGCTTCTCGTGTATGTTGCAGGTATATCTTTGCTATGTGCGGTGAAACTCGTTATCTGCTCCATTTTCTCTGCTCTAACTCTCCTCTTTGTCCAGTCAGCGGTAACACAAGGGGTGGATGCGTTCACGGTATGCAAATTCCTCGAAATACCAACTTGATTCTCACAATTGAGCATTTAGCGGTTTCGTGAACTATGGACCAACCCCCGAAATGGCACGTTTCACCAGGGGCCCTATGTGGCTGATTCATCTGATTTAAACTACAATGTCTGGTCTTGGTCAGGTATCGCACTTCCCGGTAGCAAGCATCCTTCCCTGGACCTCCAGACCTACAACAACACCAGTACTCTTTTCCAATACCTCATTGGAATTCTTCCCCTACACAACATCATTGAAGGAATCCGCTGGTCAATCAGATCAACCCCAGAGTGGCCCAACAACAAAGACGCCAAACTCATCCTCTCATCTCTCCCTGGCACAATTTACCACAGAACAACTCGAGAGGTTATCACTCGCTACCCGGGAGACAGAGATCAATGGTATTACTACCCCTGGAAGGAGCATTTTCACGTACCGGATGCTATACGAGAAAACACACTCGTGATGGATGATGGATCGGTGAGGTGCGTTTGAAATGGTGTTGAAGTGGTTATTTGGGCTGATTGGGGGTATAGGTTTATGTTGATGCCAGCAGACATTGCCAGCGTCAAGTCGTTTGAGTTATGTTTCAATTTGTGGACTGTGGGTATATTGGAGCAGTTTGCGGATTTGTGGGTGTCGCAGGCACATGGGATTTTCAGCCAGCTTGGGATTGAAGAGGGTGAATGGGGGAAGTATTGTGAGTTTATTGTGGTTCTTGTCAGAGTGCCGGTACTAATTGATACCCACCAGCTATCCTAGACAACTTTTACCTCTACTTTGAACAGGAACAGGATGAAGAAGGATCACATATACCCCCCGACACCCCCACTGACACCCCGATATACCTCTTCATCCAACCTGTCCCCTGCCCCTCTGATGACGAGAATGAGTGGGATGATTGGCTGGGAGGGAGGAGCTACTATTGGTCATACAACTCCACTGGGAAAGGGGAGATGTCGGAGGATGAGCGGCAGAGGTTGGGCCTTCCGTTGTTCAGAACCTCCATCAGAGTATGGCATACCTCATGGGATCGCGACACCCATGATGCAATCAAGATGCTCAATTGTCATGAAGAGTTTGATCCCACGTCGATGGATTTGGCCCGATCTCTTGGGTATACCATTCTCGAGGTAGTTGATCGTAACACACGTTTTGAGGAGGTCAAAGATGGTGGTAAGTTCTCCTGTTCTTCCTTAGATTTATGGCTCTAATGCACTACATTGTCAAGATGACAAGGATATGGATATCAGTGTGGAGCCAGCCCAGCCGTTCACACTTCCATCGGAATTCAAGGAGAGGATGTGATGGATCCGCGCATATCGCTCGTTATTTTTGGGCCATATATCATTGAGCAAGGATAGCCCGTGCTCGCATGGACCAGACATTGCAGATGTTGATTGAGTTGTGCACCAAAATCTTATTTTGTTTAAATCCTACAATGTTCTGTGTTGCATTAGTTTGTTTTAATTGGCCTAATTATTATATGTACACTCTGTAAGTGTAGTGGTAGTGTAAATTAACAGTTTGTATACCTGCAACAGACGAAGATCATGAATGGTATATGAGGCGACTGATATCCATGCCGAGGTGATGTAGTCGCTCCCAATGCCATGCACACACGCAAATCCAACCTGTCAACCTTTCGTCACCACCTACATCCCCAGAAGCTCCGATGGCCCATAACCCATCTTTATCAACGCCCCCGGCTTGGATACCTGCTAGCGTAATCGTTCCTCGAGTATTCAGAGCTCGGGTTTGGGTTTGATAATAGGCGTAGGTGTGAGATAGTTGCCAGCAGCGGCGGAGAGTGCTGGATAGGATCGGGAGGAGCCATGGTTATGCTTGGTGTGCGGGTATAGGTGCGGGAGGTCGAGTTTGGCAGGCGATACAGGGCGTAATCTTGAGGGAGTGCCGAAATAACTGGAACGGAGTGGTGTGGGCTCTGGAGGTAAGACTGTAATGTTGCCTTTGGTTCTAGTGCAGGTACAGAGGGGATAGAGTGATGCATATGTCGAAGATTGAGGATTTCGATGTCGTAGGGTGACCGAGGTTGAGGGATGCACATCTGAATCCTGATATTGAGGGTGGCCAAGGTCTAGGCAGTAACGACGTTGTGAGAGCAAGAAATGAAGCAAAGGAATAAAAACACACCTTTTCTTTAGTTACTCAGCCTGCAAAATGCCCACTCTGAGCACCGAAGGATGTTGGGGTATCGAAGGTCAAAGGCATGATGCGTGGTGTTGCCCTGAGAGATGGGCTGAGCGTGCTACCAGGGATGTGATGAAGGAACACATACCTATGGTGAAGTGTATGGTGAATTGAGAATCTTGATGTCGCATTGGATGGACAAGAGGTGGTCGTCAGAAGGGTGTCCAACGTGTGCCGCCGGCAATTACTCTTCGCTCTAAACCACCATCTTCCAGACCGCGTTCATCTTCATAGACCTATAACAGTATGCACAGCCAATACTTGCTCATTGTCTTGAGCTCTAATACATCCAAGCAGCCCAGCAGGTCCAGCTCCAAGCTTCAAATACCCAAGGCACAACAATAAGTGGAATTCGGTATGTACCCTGTTCACTCTATGACTCTTACCATTCCTCATTACTCTTCCTACTCAAGTACAAGCCCAGATCATCAACTACACCTCCTTCGATGGTTTCTGTCCCATAGCCAATCAATGTCTTCCTGAATCCGATGCGTCGCCAGTCCAACAACGTTCTATACCGTTCTCGGACACACATTCCGCACTCCCAATCTCTTCAACCTCTAGTACCCGCTACTAGTAGGAGATCATGCTATTCATGTCTTCCCACTACTCTACATAAAAGCACGAGCCGTCATCTTTCCTCACTCGGCTGCAATTCCACTCCGGCACCCAATACGCACCCCAATTCGAATGCTGCATGTACTACACCCTCATTCCACCTCATGAATCCACTATGCTACTTCCTCTTTATTCCTCCCTCCTTCAAACATCCTCGCGCGTCCTTCCTCGTAGACTGCTATCGTCGTGTCCGGGGACCGCTGATCCCCCAACGCAGTCCACAACACAAACACACCTGATCTGCTCCTTTTTCAGCCGGCCCTTCCAGCCAAGTCACTCGCGAAAAACCTCTTGCTGGTTGTTTTGGTGACGATAAGCGCAGATGCAGAGGTTGGCACGGTGGAAGTTACTTGGAGGTGTGATTGCTGGTTCTACCTACTATATAATGCCCGGGGTAAGTACTCGTTCCTCACTCCTTCAGCACGTTTTACTTACATTCATCTACAGCGGTATCTTCCAGAGCTCTAGCTCAAGGCTTTCAGTCAAACACATAGTCGCTCAACTTCGTCCTGCACCCAACACACCACCTCATCAATACCCAAGTCGGTTCCAGAATATCAACGACTCATGCTCTGTCTATCTCCTGACCAGTAACCCGACTCTTCCCATCCCATTTTCCCATTCCACCTCACGTTTGTGGATTCCCGGTTCATCTGGGTGTGTGGAATGTTCTATGGTCATTCCCCCGATACTATTGGGGGTATAGGCGATGCCTCGGACTCGAGAAAAAGGACTTGCGAGTTGTTGTCGAAGGATTAGGTCTATCAGAAAGATGGCAGCTGCCAGGTGGCCGCGTGCATCTCTACAGTTTCGAAGGTGTAAAATTGGGCATGTTCCTCGGTTCCGGATTTTCCGTGGTCATCGTGGTTCCTTGGGCCGCTAAACCGAGGATTCGATAGCATCGTAGCAAAGCTCATCGTTAAACGGGTGTGTTCTAATGTTCTCCGAGTCAGCGTATCGTCTTTTACTGATAGTTACATTTAGCGATATGATGTCTTTTTCGAAGAACATTTCCTCGTTTGAACGTCTAATCGGTCGTTCTTGAAGGTGGCAAGAAGACGCAGGCATAGGCATGTCTGTACCCATTCCTTTTCTTCAGCTTTTAGTTACTCACGCCAACGGTTACTCTAGCTAGTACATCTGGCTAATACTGCTGCTGGCTCCGAATTCCATCGACACGAAGGGCTCTAGTACCCATGGAGAGTAGACAATGGCAGGGTACCGTTGGTCGTGAAAGGCAAGGTGTATGTCGAGTTCCAGCTCGAAGGCTTAAGGAAAACTACCAAACTACATAAACGTCAACGTGAATGTCCTGAGCAAGGTGTGTAAACCTCGCTCCGCAGTGAATATCCCCCAGACTGAACCATTGTTTTGCGTTTTCAGCTTTGGCGAGAACGAGTACCGAAGACTGTGGCATTCAGGAGGTGCAAGGCATTGTGGGTCCCCAAGACGACACCTACAAGAACGAGATCCAGCTGCGCTACCTCCATCATGAACCGACATTGCACCCTTGCAATCACGATGGTCTCGACGTCTACTACCGAGGCTTTTTGTGTCCGGGAAAGCACTATACGCGTCTTCAGTGCCCGCCAAAGGAGGAAGAACAATATGCTCGGTGCCTCTTTCTTTTGCTCCGTCTTTTGCAGAGAAGATGCGCAGGATATGTGTCCGGGAAGAGTATATCGCTGTGAGAGCGTGACTTTTATCGTTTCCTGGATACGCAGAGTTTGAATACGACTCAGAGAAGGGTTGGACTGGGTTGGATTGCGATGTTCTTCATATACTTTTCTTGTGTGCGTCCAAGACTTGCTTCTCTCCTTCTGTATTTGATTTCTAATGTCTCCTTTTTTAGCTGGCTACTAGTGCACAAGGGTTGGATGAGCGGATGGTATGCCATTGTTACTCTCCCAGAAGATCAACCTGATGATTCATAGTCGAGTGTTTAGGGGCTTCGCAAACCTTGGATCAAACCTAGGTCTGGCAACTTGCGCAAGGGACCTTACGTTCGTGGTTCATTCGCTTCACACCTGGTCCGGTCAACAATGCCCACCGCATTTCCTGGCTGCAACTATCCTCTCCCAGGCCTCGATCTCCAGGCCTACAACCACACTAGCGCATGTTTCCAGTATCTCGTCGGAGTTCCTCCGCTGCGCACTATCCTCGAAAGGACCTGCTGGTCAAATAGGTTCGCCTCAGAGTGGCCGAGGAACCAAGACACAAAATTCATCCTTTTGTTCTCTCCTGAAAGGGGTTGTCTCAAGAAATCGTCTCTGCGATATTCGGTAGACAGAGACAAGTGGTTCTATTTCCCTTTAGAGACTCGCAGACATTTCAACGTCTGGAATTCATGCAGGAGAGAGAATACGCTGGTGATGGATGACGTGTCAGCGCCGGGCGAGGTACGTTTGAATTCAAGTCCTAGTTCTTTGGGCTGATTAGATATATAGGTTCGTGTTGGAGTATTTGAACGTTGAGATCGTTCGAGACTGAACAATGTGCGGCCGGTGAAAGAGTGGAACGCTTTTGTCTGTTCATGGGTATCGCAGGCACAAGCTATCTTCAGCCAGCTCGGAGATTCCGAAGGGTGAATGGGGACAGCATTGTAAGCCGTTCATGTTTCTTCTCAAGGGACCACTTCTGATTGATGTATAACAGCCATTATCGATGGCTTCCGGCTTCGTTTCAAATGCGCCCGAGACGAGGAAGCATCTCACAACGTGCAGACTCTGTTTCGCCGACATCGAGACTGATATATCTCATTCGACTGGTACTTCGCCCCTTGTATGGATGTGGACTCACAACTGCCGGTCTCATGCAACCATCATTGTCTCGAAGCTGATTGTGGAGATGGGTATCGCGCCGCGAAGTATCGACTACAGAAGTCCTTGGGGAGCACGAGGGCAGAACGATATATTATATTTGATATCAGAATGTTTGAATACAAGAGATTCACGGTGGCGATTTAACATCCCAATAGCTCGTAAATTCCGCCATGTAGCATGTAGCCCTTGTTTATACAGCAATGTGGTATCTCTGTATAATGGTTTTGTTCCATGATTTCCGAATACAGTAATCATCCTTCCATTTCGGGAAAGGCCTCGTAAAACTTGGGGTGCGAGCATGCTATTATTACCGTAAACACAGTCCTTGTACACCCCGTGAACGCCCACTGCTATAGAAAGGAATCAGCGCCTTGAAAATCACCCGCTAGTAAATTCCAAGGCTACTTACCGAACTCTCTGACCGCTCCCCGAGGATCTCCTGATCTCAATTCACAACTGCCCAACTCATTGTTCATCCCAGCTGACATCCCAATCCAACACTGGGCCTTGGTATAGTACCTGATACCCAGCTTCCTGATACCCCGATTCGCCGGCACATCCAACGTTTGGAAGATGGTCTAGATTTGTACAGTACCACTGAAAGGCCACAACTCGACGACAACTTCCGCGGCTAATATCTTGATGCGAGCAGGGGATCGAAGCCTTAGTTCGAGCATGAGAGACACTCTATATCGAGTTGTAGAAGCTAGCGGGCGTATGAGTGATCGTTGAGGTGCAAGAATGCGAGAACATACACCACAGAAGGGGTGGAATGTGTTTGTGTTTGTGTTCTTGCTCATGTTCAGGCTTGGATGTAAAGTGTTGGAACCTAGGGAACAGAGTGAGTTAAAGCTGTACCATGAACTTGGAAGACGTGTTTTCACCTTTAGCACCACAGTGCAAGCTCACGCCTATGTCCTACCTGATACAGTCAGCTAGGGGCCCATTCTCCGTACAACGCTGAGCCTTGAACAACGAGAAACCGGGATCCAGACCAGCGAAGCACCGGTATAGATTGGGCGTGTTAGTGTCTGCTGCGGGCGTGTAGAGATCGAATGATCGATACGAAAGCAGAGCTAGGTTCCATGACGATCCATGTAGATACTAGCAAGAGCATGTTCACGGTAGAGGCAGAGAAGTACGGTAGCTTGACCGCATTCTCGTCCTGTACCGCGGAGCTTGTTGTAATCCATCTAGCTATACTGTGGGCTTAGGTAGAATGGCTCCTTGTTCGTGTTTGGGATCTAGTGTGCTTAGTGAGTAAACACGCATGAATGAAATATGGGGAAATATGGTTCACCTTCAAAACAAAAGTTGAGCTCACATTCACCTCTGAGCTAGTAGAATGGGCTTGCGCGCGGATACCCCAGTAGTATTCTTAGCCCAAATATACCCTCAAACCTGCTAGAAGGGACGGAGGCGCTAGCCCATGAACCAGGATTTCAGGACGATAGAAGTTTGGAAGTGAGGAGTACCGAAGAGACCGGTTACATCCCTAGCTTCAAGCGTTGAGTGCCGAAGTACGCTGAAGCTTGAGAAACCTGTGATATAAAGTGGTGCCGGCGATTTACTGTCGTTGGGAATGTCGAGCTGGTGGTTGCAACGGCTCAGCGCGCAGCTTTGGGTTGGTGTGGATACCATGAGCAACCGAGCCGACTACTTGAACCGATGTCCAAGATGCTTTTCCTCAGTTTCGCGGTCGCCCTGAACCTTGAAATACAAGACGGTAAGATTGGTTGATAGGTGGGGAATAGGTCAAAGAACGTACCTTTAGTCTTCGAGGTATCGTGTTTGACTCGGTCACTAGCTTCGGGTTTCATGTTGATGGGAGCTCTTCGAGTAGAATCTGAAGGGGGCACGGTGGTAGGCTGGAGCTACAAGAGTGCGCGCAGCTTGCAAATTTGCTGGCTCAAGATGGTGGTTTCGATATAGAAAGCCGCTTTGAGGCCAGGTTCTACTACACTGTCCTAGGCTTTGTTGAGGCTATGAGAATGGGAAAATGAACTGAGGCGTCGAAAGCGCACCTTTTCGTAGTTGTTTACCTAGTGAGGTCTCCGCTTTGAGCACCAAAAGAAGCCAGTAGTCGTAGGCATTAGGTGTAGTTTTCCTGTGAGACAGGCTGAGCGTGTTGCTAGGAATGTAGGGGAAATACTACGTACCTGTTACATTAGAGAAAAAGTGTTTGGCGTAAGAGTCCTTGGACTTGGAGGCGTTGGATAGAAAAGAAAAAGAGTCGTGGTGGTCGAGGTGCAAGCGTGTCCATCGCCGGCGCTTGGCTTTCCTCAAAACGTCCACCTCGTTCAACGCGTTCATCTCTGTGGGCCTATAAAGGTATGTTCAGCTATCTGTGCGTATTGTTCTTGAATCTAACAAACCTTTTTTTAGCAAATCAGCAAAAACGATTTCGAGATGAACCTCAATATAGAATCTTCCAAGGCACGGCTATTGGTATGTACGCTACTCTCGCTGTTTTCGTCGTCACTCATAGCTCCTCCAAGCCAAGTACAGGCTCCAAAATGCTGTCTAAACCTTCGAAGAGGCATTCCTCCCCCTCAATAACCCAAAGCCTCTCTATCACCTTCCCAAACGCGCTCCCGACACCACCTCGACCCCATTCCTAGTCACTCCAAGTTACAATCGCTACAGTGCCATCTACTCAACCTCAACTGCCTTCACTAGGTTGCAGTTACACTGAGCACGCGATATGGACCCTACATAACCCTTTTCTACCTTCCATTCGCAATACAACGCGTCCGGTGACATGTACGCTGGCCCTGCATCGTGGTCCTCACGCTGCACGTTTCCCGTTTCCACCTCTCAACACTCAGTAGGACAAACGTCTCCACGAAACTCCCAGCTTACTTTTTCGTACATGGCCTCTCCTACCGCGACCAGGAACGCTTCCAGTATCAGCGCACACTAACGACACTTCCGCCCACTCATTCCGGTCATATAGACGAGTTCAACTGTCCCGTATACCCACCAAACCCCAAGGTGCTCGTGATAGTGGCAAGGGGCTTTCAGATGAAACCGTTGCGATGGAAAAAACGGCTGAGCTAGGTTCATTGGTACGACCGTATAACAGCCAGAGTGAGACTTTTTTTCTGCTTTTTACATGCATCTTACTGACATTCTATCACCTGTAGCAGTATCGACGACCACTCAGTGGCTGTATCTCATGTTCAGTCTCTCAATCAACACGACAAACTTCGATACAACGTGCCTGCACCTCCGCGTTCTTCGACACCCAAACATCTTAGTCTGGCAACAGTACCCCACTCTCCACCCTTATTCCGCCCTTCCCATTCCCTCAGCTTCCTCAGACCCATACCCCAAGCTTGCCATGAGCTTCGTTAGGGCTCGCTGGTCGTTCTACCAACCGAAGCCTCCTTTTCCCCCTTGTTCGGCTCCGCACCTCTACGCCCCAGCTCTAACTCTTACCCAACCTTCCTTGACATGCCCACAAAACGAGATCGTTTAGTCGTTTGGGCCAACTTCTTGAAGTAAAGCTGGCAGCTAGCAGCTGGGGGTATCGTTCGAGCACCCATCGAACGCCTCGTACACCCAAACACGACACCATCGGAAGGGACGGGGGATGAGGAAGGAATCCGCTTGGTCAGACACGGATCAGGAAAAGGCGTGGAGCAAGGCTGGGAAGCGCTAGTACTATTCTCGCTGTCTTGGTGGGTACTCTTCTCTTTTTTTCACTTTCATCTGATATTGATGTCGTTTCGTGTACAGTAACAAGCGATTCGCGAACAACGGTTACCAACGCGAAGCTTTCGCCGCTGCCGTTCTTGAAGATACCCGCTACTTTCCGCATATTACATGCAACTCAGTTGCAATTCCGAATCCGGATCTGAAATATGCCTTCTTCGCTACCGGAACCGAGGCCTGAAAAATAGGTCTGCGGATGGTCAGTCTATCCCATATCAGGACTTTCATGCTATCTATTCAACTACGACGTATCTTCTATGTACACGCAACACCTCCTGGTCGTCTCCAAAATACTATACCTCTACCTAACAACACATTGGCCAGTCTTTCGGTACACATGTCCAAGAGAGAACTATGACCCTTTGACTGCAGTGAGACCCTTGATACTCGTAGCTTGTAAGTAGCTGATACCAATACTGTATTGATGTCCATATGCAGTAAGGTTCCTTCCCAAAATGGAAGGAACCCGAGAACAGGTAAATGATAAATCTGTGCCTTGGGGCGTACTTCGCTCTGCAACAAAATCAGCATCTTGACAATAACCAGCCTGTATATCTCAATGAAACTTACCCAGCGCTTTGACTGCTCCTCTCGAGGATCTTTCATGTCTCATTCTCAAGCCTCAACCAACCTCGCGAGTCACTACCAACTAAACCAACGACCCATCCGAGCGTTGGTATATTACCCAAACCTTGGCTGCCCGATACCCCGAGATTGCCTTTGCGTCCAAGGTTGGAGAATTGTCAATTGCAAGACTTCTACATAGAAGCTTGCGAACGGATGGTTGAAATGCGGGGAATGCGAGAATATTCACCGCAGAGTGTTCTCGTATCCGTGTAGGCATTTGGGTTTGACATGTGTTGGGATCTAGGCTATGGCGGAGTGAGTAAAAGTCGTGCATATGGAAGAACTTAGGACGGTGCTCACGTTGTTCAAGACCTATGTAGATCCTAGCGGACAGTATCCAGTGGGAGTCCATTCTCCGTGAAACGTCGGGTTTGCGTAACGACGAACCCAGAACAGGAATATCGAAGCATTGGTAGTACTGGTGTCGGCCAGGCGCGTGCGGAGACTCGGTCATTAAGTATCGATTAATCTTGATTCCCTGGCTTAACGGCTCTTCTGACGGTAGTAGAGGCAGGGTAGGGAGGGGTATATCAGGCAGGAGGCACGTTAAAGCTGGAGCTACGAGAGTGTTCGTGTAGATTGTGTCGGTTGTAGTTCTGGGAAGGGCATGTTGAGCTTCAAGGGTATGCTCTATAGCTAGGCGGAGTTAAGGTTATGGGAACGGGAAATGTGCTGAAGTATTTACCTTCTCGTAGTCAATCGTCCAGTAAAATCCCTACTGTGGGCAACAAAAGTAGTCGGATTGTAGAGGCCGGCGGGCATAACGCGTAGTTTTGTTCTGAGAGATAGGTTTAGAGAGGTCCCAGGGATGTAGGTCGAAAAACACGTACCTATTGCAACATCGGAAAGAATTTGAGCATCTCCAATCGAGATCTTTGGAGGTGCAGTCGAAGGGTGAGGAAAGACGTTGTGGTCAAAGGCGGAAGAGTGTTTGCCGCCGGCACTTGACCTCTCTCCAAAACAATCATGTCGTTCATCTTTTCGCAGTCCTATAGCGGTACGCTCAACCGCTTTCCGTGCACCGTATTGGGATCTAACATATCTTTAAGTAGCTTAACCTCAATATTGAACCGGTCAAGGCGTCGATCGACTATCTGGACTTTGGTATGTACACTAATCTCAGCCTACAGTTTTCATCGGGGCTCATGGGACCTTCTCTTATGCATGTACTACAGCCTAATTCCTATCTCTCATGGAATTAGCCATGCAGCCCTCCTGGTCTTACAAGTAACCCCCATATACGCTGCCTCTGGAAATTGTTGGCCTCAACGCACTCTCGCCAACCCGAACCTGTTCAAACCAGTCTTTTTCAACCAGCCTATTTCATCAAGCTCCTGCTGGTTTTGGTGGTGATAGGTTCGGATACGGGCATGGTAGAAACGACTTCAACATGAGATTGTTGGTTCTGCTATGTAACGTCCAGGGTAAGCGTTCGTTATTCTTTAGCCCTCCAGCACGGTTTGTTTATACCTATCCACAGTGGTGTCTTTCAGAAGCCTGGCTTGAGCCTTTCAGTCAAAACCGTGGACTCGGAACTTCTTCCAGCACTCAACACATCTATAACCCCATCAACGATTCAATACCTGACTCAAGTTGATTCAAGGATATCTATGGCCAGCTCTCCGCCATCCTATGCTCCAAATCATTATCTGACATCGACATTCCAATCAGTCTTGGGTTCGGAATCTCAGCGGCCGTCCTATTGATACCACTGTGGACATAGGCAATGTCTTGAGCGCAGGGAAAGACAATGCCGTCAAACTACGACTCGTGAAGGAGAGATTGATTGGCGGATGCTATGCGTTGGTTTTTGGTTTTCGGCGTTGGCGTTCGCATGGACGAGAGGCTTGCAACCTCTGCAGCTGGGAATGTGTAGACCTGCGACCTGGCTTCCTCGCGGCTACATATTGTAGACTTCTAGACGGTTGATCCCTCGAGGATTTTCTATTCAATGACAAGGTTAGTATGCCCGAGCGTTCTCAGCGTCTTTTGCTGACATTCATGTTCAGCACGACACGATATTTTTCTCGAATGGGTAATGGGACGAGCTTCCGAGAGCGTGAAGACGTGGGCATTAGTATGTTGGGATCTTTTACTCTTCTCTTCAGCAACTGACGCTTACAGTTACTCTAGATATCACTGCTATCGGCTCCAGCCTACATTGGCGCGGAAGGCGTCGAAGCACCTGCGTATTCAGTTGCTGGTGAGAGCCAAAGCACATTCTCTCAAGGGAAGCTATAAGGGGATCGCATATACGTCAACGCGGATGTCTTGGGTAAGGTGTCTTAGGCTCACTTCGTGGTGAATATCCCAGACTCAAGCGGCTTATTTTCGTGTTTCCAGCTTCGGCAAGAACGAGGTTCCGTCAGTCTGAAGACTGTGTGTCATTCGAGAGATGCGAGTAACATCCTAGGACGTGTAGATCCCAGGACAACGCATCACCGAGATGTCGTCTGGACAGGACAGCAGCTTTTACCTAGGTCCCAGCACGCCTACAATCTAGCAAAATGACAACAATGTCCTTCACCTCCTTTGTGGTATCGTGTTCAGTCTTTTGAGGACGGCGTATCGGGTGCAGGTGGTGAAGAGTATGCTGAAGGTTAGAAAGAACCTCTAGGATGGCGTCGAACTTCGTAGCTGGTAGCGATTCGTTGATGTTAGCGAGTCGATATCCTTGCTGGTATGTCTTGAATCTACACATACTTAGCGCTTCGCCTCACTGATACTTATGTTCAGAACTAGGTTACTCTCTGATTCAATAAGGCGCCGGCGCCGCACCTATTAATGAATGTGTTGATGGTTCAAGCTCCAGGGCTTGGCTATGAGGCTAAGCAGAGGTGAATGTCCACAAGAAGAGCCGAAGGTGTGCAAGCTTTCAACACGGTTACTGGTACATCCGCTCTTCTCGTTGAGAAAGGAGGAAGCTTGGCAGGGGGGTTGAGATAGAGATATGCATAGGTCAGTCCGTCTGTATTTCTCGCTGTATTTCTCTGGTCACTAACGTTTGCCGCTGTCGCCTCAGGTCCAAGTACCACTAAAAGGAAGCCCGAACCGGAAGATAGAGACGAAGGACAATACATGTTCAATGCCGATTGCTACTCATCGCACGCTATACCGAATTCAACCAGAGGCAATCGGGCATAGTACATAATCGGTCCATTGAAGAAGCGCGTCAAACTTGCTTCAACAGACTTCCTTGTTGTCTGGTTCTCGGAAACGAATAGCCAGAGCATGTCTCGCTCAAAGTTGACAACGAGACGTTCGGTGAGTTTTTGTTGTATCCTCAGTATCAGTAGCGCCGGCTCATGCTGTCGTTCTCTTGACAGCTATATCAGAACCCAGGCGGAAGAGCATGGTGTTTGGTTTGGCTCTATCTTGAGAGCCTGCCCTGCAAGACCAATCTGTCCTACAGCTATCTTAGGCTTTGCTACTCGATACGGTGAAACCGGCTCCCCGCGCCCGAGACCCAATGGCAAGATGGACAGGCTTGATGAGGTTGAGAGGTTATATCAGATCGGAATGCATGGGTACGTTGGGCTTCGTCTTGAGTATTTCAGACTCGGAGTCTGACTAACGTTCGTGTAGCTTGCAGGTATACCCAAAGATACGGATGATGATGTTTCGTTTGTTGGGTACGTCGGACGAGAAGAGGGATTGGTCGCTATATAGGAGACCTAGCGTATTGCTCGAGAACCAGCTATTGTACATATGGACTCATGATGCTACCGCTATCCTGACTTTTGTATGCTTGCGTGTCTCGAGCAGTGACTGCTCGAGACACGCCGAATGATTCTTCCGGCGCTGGAAAGACAATGAGGTCAGGTATAGAAATCGAGACATTTACGCGAAGGACACACCTTTTGAATACGTTGTGTCGTTTGTGTTTTACTTTGAGGGAAGGATCAAACACACTGCTAGGAATGTAGAAATGTGTAGACGTACCTAAGTTTTGAATGGGAGGCTAGAGCTCTTTGAGGAAAGGTGTCATAGTGGTCAACGCGTAAAGCCCTCGCCGCGGCGCTTGGCTTTCTCTCAAACTATCACCTCCTTCAACGCGTTCAGGTATGTTCATCTCATCCATACTCACCTTTTTCATTCTCATACCACCCAATAGCTCAACAAAATCGACTTCAATCACCACCGGAGGCGTTACAAGATTTTTGGTCGTTGGTATGTACGCTACCCTTTAGTCTATGTTTTCCGTCGTCGCTCATTGCTCCTTCCACGCAAGCACACGTACCCTGTTCATTCTACAGTTTCCATCAAGACTCATTCAATCCTCTTGTACGCAAATAGATCACACCTAAATTTTCAAAGATGGACTCTACTCTAGACGTATCGTTATCCGAGCATTCCCTTCCCAAACACATTCCTCGACACGACCTAACCTCAACCTTCCCCAAATGCTACGGTACAAGCCCAAGTCTCCGCTAACAAGGTCCACCGGCAAATCACCGCTATCTAAGACTTTCAGCGGCTTTCCGAACAAGCACGAGCCTACGTTTTTCACCACCCAGTCATGCTCAGCTGCGTTTTCACCCCTGCACCGGATGACCCCCAGCCCGAATACTGCAGGCACTACGCCCCACTCCCACCCTTCGCGAATCGACCGTGCAGTTTCCTCCGCACCATACCGTCCTTTCCCAAGCACCGTTCATCGTATACTAAGTCTCGCCGCGTTGGGAATCGTTGATTTCCTTGATAGCAACACACCCCCTCACACACCCCATCTTCGCTCGCGTATTCCACCGCGAAAGGTCGCAAAAGAGCTTGCTGTGGATCGTATGGTGGTCACAGGCTCAGTTCAGAAGATTGTTGTGGTCGAAACGGCGATCAAGGTTCTACTAGGGTCAGTACTGCCATGTCTTTTTTTACAGCGATGACCGCATGTTTGCGGAATCGCAAAATTTTTCAACTTGCGTTTTGAGTCATGACATCACCGTTTTTCGGACGGTCACCGGAGTTCCCCCGGGCGCTTATGGCACAGCGCTCATGAATCCTCCCTACCCACCTCATAAACTTGAAAGAGAAATATCTAGTAGTCACCATAAAATTGCTGTAGAATAAATTTAATCAATAGGCTATGTCTAGGTACTCTTCTCTAGATATACAGCCCATTATCTCTCACAATCATGGTTTCAGGCAAGAGATTCAGCCTTTGTCAGCTAAGAGGGTATGCTCAGACTAAATCACCCCAGAAATTAGGGCATGACTACAGGGATTTATATCCTGTATATAGTGGCTTCTTTTCCTCATAGCATCGCTGTATAATACTTAGTTGTACCCATGTATATGAGGTACAAATGATTTTTAGCGCCTGTCAGTATTTTTAGCGCTCCGGAGAGGAGTTCGGCATCCAGGCGCAAAAGGTGATGTAATCAGGCACAAGACCTTTCAACAATTTTGCGATTCCGCAAAGATAAGAAAAGCGCTGTAACGTTATTTACTGATACCTATCTCTCAATAGGGTGTTAATCACAATGTTGTAGAGACTTTTTTAGTCAGAGCAGCATGTCCTGAACTTCTTACTTCAACCAGCGCGCCCAGTACCACCTCGTCGTCGGTTCAATACCGAAATTGGTCCCAGGATATCTCAGGATATCTGCAGCCAACTCTTCGCCCATATGCTGATCCACGATCCGCTCTTCCCCATCCCATTCTTCAGAACCTGTCCTCAAGCTCCGATCTCAGGCTTCCTTGGGTTTGGAATGTTCAGTGGTCGTTTTACCGACGCTGTTATGGGTATGGGCGATGTCTGGGGCTCGGGGAAAAAGGTATCGCAAGTTGTCGTCGATGGATTTGGGCTGGAAGTGTGCCAGATGCTAGCTGTTGGGGGTTTACATGCATGAGAGTGTGGTCATCAACGTGTAAAACCGGCATTCTTTTCGGTTTCGGATTCCTCGCGGCTGTTGCGGTTCCTTGGGCTATTGAAACAATGGTACATCCTAATTGTTCTCGCGGCTTTTCGTCTGCTGATGGTCATGTTTAGTTCAATGCGATACTAATCTCGAAGAATGTGTACTTGTTTGAATGGGTCATGGGTCGAGCTTCCGAGGGGTCGACGAAGACACGCGGAACGGTACGTCTGTAATGCTTCTTCTTCAGACTTGAGTTACTGACGCTGCTGGACACTAGCTGGGGCAGCTGTTGGGCCTGACCCTCATCGACATGAGGAGTTTCCTTGCATGGATAGGCAGGCGGTCAGCGGTAAGGGAAAGGAGATACTTCGAAGAACAAGGAAACTAGCAACCTACGCAGATGTTGGCAACGAGCATCTTTCGGGGGAGATATTCTGGCCTCGTTCCGCGGTGAATATCCGCTAGACTGGGCTCTTTGCTCGCGAGAGCTTTGAGAGGAACGCGAATCGGAGACCAAGTGCGGCTCAAGGAAGTTCGGTGAGTTCTGACCTTGCGCTTTCCTTGTTTGTGTGACAGCAACCGATACTTGTTCTCTCAATGATAGGTTCAAGTTCCCTGGGGCAGAAGAATCTCACATTAGATTCAGTTTTATCTTGCGAATGCTGTCTTGGGATACGGCGACAAAGAAGGTAGAAAAACAAGGCTAGAGTGTCTCGGAACGGCCTATGGCGGATTAGTGTGGTACGTTCAGTTCCACCTCACATGGGCTTCTTGATTCTAACTCTTTCATCATCAGATTATCGGAGCGTTCGCGGCATGACAGACGCAACCATCTCAGAAGGTGCTCGTCGTATTGGCTGTACAAAATAGTATCCACGTCTGGGTGTACGACACCAATTCTATGAATCGAAGCTTTGAAGCTTTTCCATATCCCCCGCATTGATCTAGTTTCCCGACCCTGCAAAATGAAACGGTTAAGCTTGGCGTAGCTTGCCAGATCCTTAACACGAATGCGCACCTTTGTTCGTGGAGGTACAGCCCAGTGTTGACCCGGAGATGACCCAAATGGATGCCTAAAATCCCAAGCTTCGAGGATGGGAGTCGTGATACCGATTTAGTTACAGAGTCTGAATTCTTCTGAGCTGACTTATGGGCCCTAGAAAACACATGTGGAAATGAAGCATTGAAATCGCGTCTTGAGCTGCCGCGAGAGCTCAGGCGTGTAGTTTTGTTCTGAAAAGTTGGTCAAGTGTGTTGCTGATATCGAATGTGGAATATACACTTATCTTGACATTGAATTATGCATGGGTATTGGGAGAACGGTAGTGTGAGCTTCGGAGAAAGTGACGGAAGTTGCCGCATCTCACCTTGACCTCTTTCCATTCGGTTCCTCTTCCTTCTTCAACTTCTGGTCGTCCTCCAAGCAGTCTCGTCGACATTTCTTTATACAAGATTTTCCGAATGAACCCCAAAGCTCATCGCAACCTGAACCTTCAGAGTTTCGAAACATAGGTCAAAAGCAATCCGATACCCATATCTTACGCGTTGGTCAAACCTACACTTCTCGTTGCGACAAGCTGGGGACCGGCATTATGTCCAGACCTCTAGAACGATACTCCAGTGCTTTTCACCTTTGGTTTTCGGTGATTCTCCCGGTCAGGATTGTCGTTCCATTCGACAAATTTCGCAGACCGTATTTGTTGGGAACACTGGCAGGGATAAAAGCTCGAATACAGGCTTTGGGCTTCCCGTGATGTGCTGAAGAGTAACTAATCTATATCATGTTCAGGTGAGTACTTTCGTAGTCCTGTTTCTTTCCAAATCAGAATGTTTTGCTGACCTTGTGTCGTCAACAGCGACCGATCTAATACAGACCCTGGTTCTCCTACAAGCTTCTGCTGGGCACCTATAAGCCAGCTTCACACTTTCTTTCCGTCCGTTTTGGGCTCTTGTACATCATGATCCGGTGTCTGCACCTACCTCATCTGGCCCTTGCTGGGATTTTGAAGCTTCAAGTTTCTGCAACATCACGCGAAACATTGAACAGAGCAAGCCCAAGATCGTTGATTGGCCTTTCCTTCACCTGGCACCCCAAGACACTCAGACCCTAAACATACATCGCACGGCGCTCTTTCGAAGCCGTCCCATGTTATCGACAAGCGCTGTGAATGTCATTTTTCCTGTTCACGGCATGACTCACAGCAATACAATCGATATCGATATCATTCCATTCTCGCGCTCAACGTCCAACTGCTGTGTGGGAACAGCTTTTGGGCGAACGTGCGTTTTACACGCGCACATCTTGACCCTTAACCACCACCATTGTCCATGGCCTTTTTCGAGGGATCCTCCAACTTCACCATTAATGGCGGGACATTCTCGCTTGTCGCGGGTAATCAGTACAACCATGGGTCAGGTGCTGCCCGAAGAGGTTCGGTACATCTCATGGATCCAAGTGATGAGGGAGAGTCGGAGGCTTTGGTTCAGGTATGTCAATGGATTCCTGGAGCTGTACTTGCATCACTAAATCACCTACTTCAGTATCAAGAGCTCAAGACAGGGAATATACGGCTACGGCGGAAGATTGCCGATTCCGAGGTGGTCAGAAAGAACACAAATGGTTGGATAACAGGAAGCCTCAATGCTCGGCGAATCATTCATGCTGCTACCATTCGCGGTGAAGACAAGGAAGAGGAGTTTTTGCATGTTCAATACACGGGTCCCGATGCTGTTCAGGGGAGGTTGTTTCTTATTCCCATATTTGCCGCTGCTGACTGCTCTCCATTCATATAGGTCTATAAGCAGGATCTCAAGGCCTTCTCTGCTGTCAAGTTAGCCAGCTGATTATGTGTCTTTCAAAGCTCACAGTTCATATTTCAGGAATATCAACTACATCCAGCTTTTTGGATACAGTAGCTCAAACGCTATGCCCTCACTTGTATTCTATGATGGTGAGAAGAGCAATACCCTCATGATAAGATTGTGCTGACTTGTGTGTAGCACTCGTGCCGGTGTCACATGTATTTGAACAAAACGGGTTCTCGTCGCTCTTATATTCATATTTCAGCTACGTATGTTCTATTTTTCCTCTACTTGTTGTGATAATCATCTCCCCTCAATAGGCTAGCCTAGCGCAAGGAATAGACCCTCAAACAGTGCGCCTGCCCATCTTCGATAAACCTTCAAAACTCAAGTTGAGTTTTTAGGTTCTTCGTGAACTATGGATCGAGCCAAGGTCTGGCATGCTATGCAAAGGGCCGTATGTTGAGGATTCCTCTACTACCATTTACCGGGTCTGGTCAGAGGCAACTCCTGTACTCCCTAGTAGCGATCATCATTCCCTCGACCTCCAGACCTACAACAACACCAGCACTCTTTTCCAATACCTCATTGGAATTCTTCCTGTACGCAATATCATCCAAGGAATCCACTGGTCCAACAGAGCAACCTCAGAGTGGCCCAACAACAAAGATGCCAAACTCATCCTCTCATCTCTCCCTGGCACAATTTACCACAGAACAACTCGAGAGGTCATCACTCGCTACCTGGGAGACAGAGATCAATGGTATTACTACCCCTGGAAGGAGTGGTTTCACGTACCGGATGCTATGCGAGAAAACATGCTCATAATGCGTGATAGATCAGTGAGGTGCGTTTGAAATGGTGTCAAAGTGGTTATTTGGGCTGATTGGGGGTATAGGTTTATGTTGATGCCAGCAGACATTGCCAGCGTCAAGTCATTTGAGTTATGTTATGATTTGCAGCCTGGGGAGGTGTGTAATTCCTTTGTGGATTTGTGGGTGTTGCAGGCACATGGGGTTTTCAGCCAGCTTGGAATTGAAGAGGGTGAATGGGGGGAGTATTGTGAGTTTATTATGGTTCTTGTTGGAGTGATGGTATTGATTGATTTATGTTAGCCATTCTTAATGAATTTTCGCTTCAGTTTGAACGTGAATGGGACAAAGGATCACATACACCCACTGACACCCCCACCGACACCCCAGTATACCTCTTGATCCGACCGGTACCCTGCCCCTCCGATGACGAGAACAAGTGGGATGCTTGGCTGGGAGGGAGGAGGTACTATTGGTCACTCGACTCTGCTGGGAAAGAGGAGATGTCGGAGGATGAGCGGTGGAGGTTGGGCCTTCCGTCGTTCAGGATTTCCATCAAAGCTTGGCATGATTGGTGGGATCACGACGCCTATGACGCGATTGAAATGGTCAATCATCACCAGGGCTTCAATCCCATGTCGATGGATCTGGCCCGTTCTCTTGGGCATGCAATTCTTGAGGTGGTTAGTCGTAACATGCGCTTTGAGGAGGTTAAAGATGACAGTAAGTTCCCCTGTTCTTCCGTTGATATATAACTCTGACTTGGACACAGTGCATTTGCAAGGTGAGGAAATGGAAAATGTGGTAAGCATTTCAAGCAATGACAGGAGCGGGAGGATTGGTGGCGAAACTCCCATGGACGCCCAGCTTGGCCCTACTGTGGATGTGCATTCAAAAAACCCCTTCCAGCTCCAGGAAATTGTGGGTTCAATGGCTGAAGATGAAGTTCACCCAGCACTTTGGTCACTGAAAGCAAGGGTCATGTTAAAAATTCTTGTTTGCATTCCAATCACATTCTATGTTGTGTTACTCTGTTTTTATTCACCCGACAATCCTAAGTGCACTTTCTGAGTGTAGCACTAGTGTAATTTAATACAGTTTGTATATCTGCAACACTCGATGTGACTGGTACCAGCACCGAGGTGGCGTAGTTGTTCCCATGTGTGCACACAACTCCAAACCAGTTGCCTCGGTTTCGTCAACACCTACATCCCCAGAAGCTCTGATGGCCCATAACTCATCTTTATTATTGACGCCCCCGACTTGGATACCTGCGTGCATAATCGTTCCTTGAGTTTTCGGGGCTTAGGTTTATGTTTGGTAATTTGCGTAGGCGTGAAACTGTTGCCAGCGGCGGCGGTGAGTGCTGGGACAGATGGGCAGGAGCTGTGGTTATGCCTAGTGTGTGGGTATAGGTGCAGGAGGTTGACCGGTTGAGTTTGGCAGCCTGGGACACAGGGCATAGCTTCAAAATGAGGTAGTGCCGAAATAGCAAGAAGGGAGAGGCGGTGTGGGCTCTGGAGGTAGGGCTAGAGTGTAGCCTTTGGTTCTAGTGCACATAGAGAGGGAGTGGAGTGATGCATGTGTCAAAGATTGAGGATGTTGATGTCGTAGGGTGACCAAGGCTGAGGGATGCACATCTGATATCCAATGTTGAGGCTGGTCAAGGTCTAGGCAGTGACGACGTTGTGAGAGCAAGAGATGAAGCAAAGGAATAAAAACACACCTTTTCTTTAGTTACTCAGCCTACAAAATCCCACTCTGAGCACCGAAGGACGTTGGGGCATCGAGGTGAGAGGCATGCTGCGTGGTGTTGCCCTGAGAGATGGGCTGAGTGTGCTACCAGGGGATATGATGGAGGAACACGTACCTATGGTGAGGTTGGATAAGATGAGTGTATGGTGAATTGAGAATCTTGACGGCGCATTGGATGGACAAGAGGTGGTGGTCAAAGTGGAAGTGTCCTGCCGCCGGCGCTTCTCTTTTCACAACAACCACCTCCTTCAACGTGTTCATCTCGGTAGCCTGTAGGCATAGAAAGGTGTGTTCAAACTTTCTGTATACTGCTCTTAGATCTAACATACCTTTCAGAAGCTCATAAAAATCAAATACAAGATATACCTCAAGAGATACGACTGTTGGTATGTTCACTATTCTCGATGCTTTTCACCATCGCTCATAGCTCCTCCTAGCCAACTACAAGTCCAAAAATGCCATATAAGCCTTCGAAGATGTGTTTTTCTTCATGGAAAACCCAACATCTTTCTATCACCTTTTCAAACGCGCTCCTCAACCCGTTCCCAATCACTCCACGACAGTAGTCTCCACAGAGCCTCAACCACTTTGACCTAGGCTTCAGTCTCTCTCATTCCGCAATATGGGCTATACACATCCTTTTTTTTTTTTTTTTTACCTCGCACTCCCATTACAACGCGTCCGATGACCTGCACTCTACCCTTGCATCCTCGTCTTCACCCTACACCCTTCCTGTCTCCAGCACTCGAGACTCCGCAGGAATAACGCCCTTTGCAATGATCCCAGCCTACCTCTCCGTATATGACCCTTTTGCAACAACCACGAGTCTCCCAAACACGACGCAATCACGCTCCCTTTGCCCTGCCCTGCTATCGAGCCTTGCGTCGTGTATTCCACCGAATCGCAAACAGGCTCATGGTGGTACATGGGATGATGATGGGCTTGCGGATACAGGATTGGGCAGGGTAGAATTGGTGGTGGAGTTGACTTGTTGGGATGACACTGTTGGGTAAGTGCACACTATTCCTCACTGTTTCGACGCGTCTTACTGACCGTATTGTTTCCAGCAGCAAAGAAACCTCGCTAAAGTATGGTCGTAGCTCTTTGATCAAACCGGCGAGCTTGAAAGGAACGTTTCTCACTGTCGCAATTACTATGGTGTCTGGGCCCGCAGGTCCTTCCTCCTCGATATCCAGATGTAAACACCCCACCTTCTTACCCCCTCATAGCCAACCTCCTCGCAGTCCCATACTCCAAGATCGTCAAGGTTCAATCTTTCTGTGATACATGAGGCTTCGCTGGTTGTTTTACCAACCGACGCCTAGTTTTCACCTTCTTCGGCTCCACTTATCTTGAAGGATGCACGCCCCCAGCTTCATCTCCAACCTTCCTTCGCTCAACAAATGAGGCTGTATAGCCTTGTCTGCGTCAACTTTACAGAAAGATACTGGGGGTTGTCCACGTAATACGTTGCAAGATATCGGTACGCGATAGCAACCTGCTACGCCCATATAGGCTGTCGTTGGAGGAGATGGGGTATGGGGAGGGGATACCCCTGGTTGGGCTTGGATGAGGGAAAGGCGGCGAACTCGGATAATTGGCCATGGCCCAAGCTTCGGTGGGTACTCTTCCCTTTCTTCCGTTATCAACTGATATTGACGTTTCGTGTACAGCAGTCAGCGTAGATCACCCAGAACGTCCAGCGGCGTGAAAGATTCCCCACGACCGTTCTTGAAAACACCCATCGCCCCCGTGGTATTGGGTGCAACTTGAGCTCGGAAATATACCTCTACGCCGCTGCACCAGGACAATCCTTTGGTATACATTCTCAAGTTGAACGTTCTCACTTTGACTGCGAAAATTTTACTCCTATAGCTTTTAGAGTAGCCAATACCAATGTCATATTCATTGCATTGTCAATGTCCATATACAGTAAGGGTCCTTCCCAAAATGGAAGGAACTTGGGTAAGGTACATCTCTGGTGCAAGTTTCTACGTTGCTATAGAATAAAATCAGCATTTTGAGAGCAACCAGTTGTTAGATTGAGATGCTACTCACCGAGCTCGTTGACCTTTTCTTCCAAGGATCTTTTGGGCCTTAATCTCAGCCCTCAACCAACCAAGGCCCAACTCGACGCCCATCCCAGTCAAACATAGGGACAATTATACCCAGAGCTCGATAACCCGACACCCTCAGAATAGCCTCCGCATCCACACCGAGATCTCTACCTCTGAGAGTTGTAGAAAGTCGCGGGGGCAGTTGGTAGTTGTTGAGATGCGGGAATACGAGGACATTCACTGCAGCGGGGGGCGGGGTGTGTTGATATTGGTGTAATCGTTCTCGCTTGAGGAGTATTGGGATCTAGGCCACGGTAAGAGTAAGTAAAAGCAAGGCCTTACCGTAGATATGGAATGGTGCTCACCTGTACAAAGTTCAAGCCCTATGTCCCGGCTGATAGAGTCAGCTAGGCATCCATTCTCCGTAAAACGTTGCATGTGGGTGACGATAAATCAAAAGCCGGGCTATCGAAGCCTTGGGTTGTGGATGGTGTCGGTCGGGTGCGTGTGGAGCTTCATCGATTTCATGACGATTCTTCTGGCCAGCGCGAATTTGAAGCGGAGGCAGGGTATAGTCGGCAGGGTACACGGTAGGACTGGAACTACGGGAGTGTACCCAAGGGTGTTGTTGGTTGTAGTTCCGAGGTGGAATGGAAGGCCCAGGACAAGGAAGGGCGTGTTGAGCTGAGAGTGCAAATCCTAGGCAGGAGTTGAGGTTATGAGAGCGGGAGCTGAGTTGAGGACTTGAAAACGTACTTTTGCTAGCCATCCAGCCCGCTCAGAGCAATGAAAGAAGCCGGAGTGTTGAGGTCGGAGACATAATGCGCGTGGTTTTGCCCTGAGATAATTTGAGTGCGGCAAAGGATGTGGTCTGAAAAACAAGTACCTTTCGTGATGTTGGAAAAGGAGTGTGTATGTTGAATTGAATCCTCAGAGAAGCGTTGGATGAGTGAGGAAAAGAGTCGTGATGGTCAAGGTGTAAGCGTTTCGCCGCGCCGGCGCTTCTCTTTCCAAAACGCTCACCTCGTTCAAATATGTGCATCCATTCGCAGTCCTATAAAGGTATGATGAACCATTCTTAATGCACCATTTTCAGATTTAATATACCTTTTCAGTATCCTAGCAGGAATCGACTTCAAGTCCGAATCATACGAGGCATGACATTGGGTTTCTGGTATGTACGCTACTCTACGTTTTTCCACTGTCACTCATAGCTTCTCCAAGGCAAATGCAAGCCTAGAACATCATCAATACCTTCAGCAAAGACCTATTATTCCCCATCACTAATCCAACACCTTTGTATTACCTTCCCAAACACGCTTTCCGACACCACCTCAACCCCATTCCCAATTCCAGATTCAAAACGCTACAGTAAACTCAACGCAACGTCAGTCAAGGATACTAGGCCTCCGTTGCGCTACCTACGCGACATGGGCCTTGAACTACTCTTTCATACCTCCCAATTCCATTACAACGCATCCAATGTCCTGTGCTCTACTGTCCACATCCTGTAGCTCTCATGCTGCACATTTCCTGCACCTACCTCTCGAGACTCTGCTGGATAAACGCCTCCACGAGTCTCCCGGCCTCATTCCTCATATATCGCCCCTCCTACCGCAGCCATGAACATTCCCAATGCCAACGCACTCGGAATAACTGATCCCAGTTCCACCTGCTCGTTTTCTCCGCGTAGCTATCGAGCCCGACTGTCTCGTGTATTGCGACAAGCCGCAAAGCTGTTCGTGGTAGTGACGAGAGGCTTGTAAATACAACTGTCATGGTGGAAATAACGGTTTAGACCGGTTTGTTCAATTGTTGGTGTCCTACCGCATAAAACAGTAAGTTTTCATACCACACTTTTTCGATCCGTTTTACTGATATCGTGTCATCCATAGCAAGCAACAATGTTTTTGTAGTGGCAGCATGCAGCCATGTCCTTCTTTTGCCTCGTTATCATTACCACACCCACACATACCTCCTCGATACACGACCATCTCGATCTAGCGCAAACATCAACTCTTCACCTTCATCTCGCCTCGTAGCCCTATCTTTCCGACGCCGTCCTTCAGATCCATACGCCGAGCTCGGGTTGTGAGCCATCCTAGCTCCCTGAGCTGCAAGAAGCTTCGCTGGCTGACCTGCCCACCAAGACTCGGATGTAGATGTGGATATATGTCGTCGAAAGACCAAGCTGGAAACAGGCAGTTCTGGGAGTTGTGCCTACACCATGTCCCATTGTACGAGCCCGAGATCTTCGTTTTTCGTGGCGGTGTTCTCAGTGTGCCTTTTCGCCGAGATCTGGACTCTTCCTAGGTGTCGTCGTATATCGGCTGTTGAACGTTGGAGCCTCAATGAGTCTTGCGGTGTCGATACCTATCGTTTATCCCGAACTTTCTGGATAGACAACAGGTGTCGCCCTGAGGTTCCGACACCAGCAAATCGATGCTACTTCGTTTCCTCTGGCTCGATGGCATCTGGGTATCGTGTTGAGTCTATGACGTATGGCATATTGGGTGCAGGCGAGGGTTAGAAAGAGTGGCTCAGAACGTTTAGGATGGACCTGGTTGCTGGTAGCGGTTCGCTGATATCAGCGAATGGATGTCTTTACTGGCAGTAGTATGTCTTGATACTTCTCCGTATGACGCTTCTTTTTCGCTGATCTTTGTGTTCAGCGCAAGGCCATAGAAAGATCGATAGCTCCCGCCTTTGACTAGGTGCCATATTGACGAAGGTATCTCCTTTCGGGCATTCGGCCAATACTCGAACTCGAGACATAAGAAACGAAATAATCAACGTGGCCATCGGTGCGTCTGTTCCCTTCGTTATAGCTCTTCCTTTGCTGATATCTTGTTCCATCATCTAGTCCGCAGGGCGCCTCGCTCAAAGTTATCCTCGTGTCACTGGCATGGGCGCTTCCAATGACATGCTGTGAACCATACGGCAAGAACACTACCAATAGAGTCTGGACAGATGTCACAACGTTGTCGGAGGGAATGCACCTTTCGTGCGTCAACATCTCTATCTTACACTCCCATCATCTCATGTCGCTGGACAGGTGCTCCGATTTTACCATCGATGGCGATGTATCCTTAACTGTCGCAGGGAATCAATGTAGCTACTTCATTAGCGGTGACCTAGTGCAATTTTGCGACCCGAGTAAGGATAAGCAGTTGACTATTCGGGATCAGGTTCGTTATCGGATCCCTGTTATCTGATTCCTCTTTTACTGAACCACACGCTGCAGTATCAACAACTCCAGACGGGGAATGTCCATCCCAAACGGAAGATCATAGACACTACAGTCAAGATAAGGGATGCCAAAGGCCGGAAATTTTGGATGCTCATCGAATCTTCCACGCTGCGAGCATCCATGGTGAAGGCGACGAAAAAGAGTTTTTGCATGTCCAGTACATTGGTCCTGACGCCGATCAGGTAAAGATACCTCTTCTCTCAATGTTGACTGTTACTAACCTCGCATCTGGACAGGCGTACCAGCAAGATTTTGAAACCTTCTCTGGGGTCAAGTCAGTAGTCCGCGTCGTTGACTCTGAGCTGTATAGATTGATGTTTGCGTAGGAACGTCAACTGGCTGGAACTTTTCAGCTATATCAACTCAAACACAATACCTGCACTTGTTTTCTATGATGGTGAGGTTATGGTCCCTAATGTCAGATTTGTACTAACTTACTGCAATGAAGAACTCGTACCAGTGTCGCACATGTTCAAACGCAACGGGTTCCCATCTATTCTGGAGATGTACCTCTGTTATGTGCGCTCGAGCCAATTATTTCTGTCTGCTCTCAGTCTGATTTCTTTTAGTCGGCGATAGCACAAGGATACGACGCACAGACGGTAGGGACACAAGACTGAGATATTCCTCGGATACCCATGCGATCCTGTAGCTATTCGGTGAGCTCTGGATGGATTCGAGAAGCAGCGCATTACAAAAAGGACCTTATGTCGAGGACTCGTCCGGTCTCACTTACCAAGTCTGGTTGTGGCAGACAATTTCATTACCTGAAGGCGATCGTCCCTGTCTGGCGGCGCAGGCATATAACAATACCAGCGTCCTTTCGACTACCTCATTGGAGTTCTTCCCGTGCGAAATATTGTTGAAGGAATTCGCTGGTCCTATAGAGTAACCCCAGACTGGCCAGATAATCGGAACGCCAAATCCATACTGTCACACCTACCTGGCGCGATCTACAACAGAGCCTCTGGAATGATCATTGCCCGCTATCCGGGAGATGGAGAAAGCTGGTATTACAGCCCATGGGAGGAACAACTTGACGTACCGGATGCGATGCAAGGGAGCGTATTAGCAATGAAGGATGGAACGCTGATGTGCGCTTAGGATTCAAATAGTCTCGAAGTGATTGCTCAGACTGATTGGGAATTTAACGCAGGTTTCAGCTTGTGTTATTGGACATTGAAGGCATCGAATCGTTTAGGTTATTCTACGATCTTCAGCCCAGGAAAACGTGGGATTCGTTTTTGGATTCTTGGATTTCACAGGCACATGTTATCTTTAGTCGGCTCGGGATCAACAAGGATGAGTGGGGAAAGTATTGTGAGTCGCTCAACGAGTTATTCGCTAGTCGTGGCCAGCTGACTGTATTGCAGGTACCTTGGATCACTTTCCTCTGTTCTTCGAACGTGAAGATGCAGAAGCATCACACGTGCGTATGGATACCATAACTTCAGTGCCCATCTACCTGTTTATCCGACCAATCCCCCGCGCATCTGATGGCGAAGATACATGGGACTCTTGGCTGAAAGGGGGAAAGTACTATTGGTCTTTCAGTCTTTCTGGGCAAGAGGTATCGGAAGCTGAATGAACAAAATTTGGACTTTCGTCGTTCGCGACCACCGTTGAAGTGTGGCATAAATGGTGGGAGTGTGATGCCTACCATGCGATCCAGATTTTGGTTGATCGTCGTAGACACCTTGATCACTTGTCAATAGACCTCTCTGAATTCCTGGGATGTCCAATCCTTGAGGTCATTGGCAGAATGCGCGTTTCCAAGAAGTCAAACATGACGGTATGTTTCATATCCTCGATCTCCGAGACTGCTCTAATTCGGACTATATTCAAGATGACAGGAATCAGGATACAGCTACGAGCCAAAATGGGCAGAGACACGATAGAGATGTGGGTGTAGAGACTACTCAGGCTGAGGAGGATAACAGTGAAGGTAATTTGATATTAATCGGACGTTCTGCAACCATTGACGTCGTGTAATCAGCTCAACTGCGTTCATCAACTTGCCAGTGGCAGAATAGGATTCAGTGGATACGAAGGCGCTACTTGCTCTACCCGTATACAGAAAGATCATTGAGGTCTAGGATATAGCGGTGACCTAGTTCTTTTGTACGAGATTGCGCACAACCAATGTGCGGTGCGGATTGGATGTTGGTTGCACTATGGAATGAGCGTAGCAGAGGGCTTCAAAGGTTATGTACGCCCGGACAGAGGTTAGACAAGCAGCCTTCGTTCGGTGTTTGCACAGATCCTGAACATTCGTCGCAGTTCGGGGTCGAAGCATCCTCACAAGATCACGCTCGAGGGCTTAGCAGCAGAAAATCAAGTTTGCATTGTCGTGGGTAGCAAAAATGTCGAGACGTTTCGAGTACTATCAATAGCCTAGCTTTGATGTAGAAAGATATAGCATCGGTATCCATCTACGGAGCATTCGATACGCAAGATTTATCCCTGAACCTGGTATCAACATGGGGAGTACAGGTATAGGATCTAGAGTGTACCTTTGCTTAGTCTTGTACGGTAGTCCCCTTCACCGAGATATGATCATCAAAATTTGGGCCATAAACCTCAAGCGTAATTAGCGGCGGTCGCAGAGGGATAGGCCTAGGAGTCGAGATTGGGTACGACACTGAGTCCTTATAGGCCTTATCGAGTGCTCGACGGTAAACGAGACCTGTAAACACGGTATAAGGATGGGAAACGCGTTGAAATGTCGGCCACGTACTCAATACCTGGAAGTCCAATCGAGACGGATTGTTGAAGCATAACATGCACTTTACTCTGAGGGATAGACTGAGCCTACTGCCAGGAACATAATAGAGATATGGACGTACCTATCGCAATCTGTGAAAAGATGTGCATGGGGATTTAGAGCTCTTTGAGAAGGAAGGTGATCAACATGGTGGTCAAGGTGAAAGCGTTCTCCGCGGCGCCTGGCTTGATCTCAAACCATCACCTCCTTCAACGCGTTCAGGTGTGTACAACCATTCCCTCCGAACCTTTAACGTTTCCATACCTTTCAATAGCTCAGCAAAATCAACTTCAGACACTACCCGAGGCGTTACAGGATTTTTGGACTTTTGGTATGTACGCTACCTCTCATCTCTACGGTTTTCACTGTTGCTCATTGCACCTACGCAAGCATACGCCCAATTCATCATCTATAACCCCAAAAATGTACTCCACTGCATTACCGGCCCACTACCTCTCTTTTCCCTCCGCAAACACGCTGCCAGCCCATGAAAGGACGTAACATTGTCCACTACACCCAACACCAGCTTGGCCGCCTTTTGCACTCGAAAGGGCCCACATATCCTCCACAATCACTGGAGCAAGACCTCGCAATCCTTAGGAATCCGTATTTTGCTGGAATGCAACCGCTCCACGACTTCCTCATCTCGTTCAGCCCTTCGGATCGTCTACCTCATTCCAAGGCCCGTTCTCTTGCGCTCGGATCGATACGCTCCACCTAGTAACCTAAGGTAGCCACAATCGGGCTTCTTATCGATGAGGAGCTAGCATCAAGGCAAAAAAAAGATCGTCAGTGAGGGGTACTAGTCTTTACAGTAACGCCCAAGGTGTGTACCTTTCTTTTACTCTTTTTTCTGCCCGTTTTGTTGACCTTTGCACATTTACCTTCCAGTCAGATCGATACACGAAGTTTTCGAGTCTTCCCCAACCAAATAGCCCTTGCTTTATCGATACGGCATCCGAACAGACTATCGGGGATGTCTACCTACCTGAACTACCCCCTTCCCAATTCGGATCCCTCATCCTGATCACCTAGAGCGCACGGAGATTCTTTCGAGGTTGTTCCGCAAAGAAAGATGCAGGGGTGTAGCCGAGGTCGAATCTCGTAGCTGCGTTTTACCCCCATATCCACCCGCAACTCCGAAACTGGGTGTTTCTTTCTTCGAGTTTAGGGATGGGGACGTTGGCCATAGAGGTCTATACGATGTGGGTGTGGGTGTGGATATGGAGGTTAAGGTGGAGAGGTGCCATGAGCGTACGTGGAGCGAAGGCTTGGGCGTACACCCACACATGCCTTGCATCGTGTATACAGACACCAGTTGCGGCATGTGCCTCTTGTGGCGAGGAGGAAGGATTAGTGGGTATTGGGTGAACCGCGCTTACTCTGGCAGCCGGTTTTGCTTCGCGGCGATGGATGATCCCAAGACGGTGTTTTATAGCTACGTTGTAGCTACTGGTACGTCGTTCATTATCTCGTTTGAGTGTTTCGCCAGCTGATTGTCGTGTCCTTTACAGGCTCGAAGTTCTGGGTGACATCGTCCCTTCGGTTACTGTCCGAATATGGATTTGGACGTGTGATGGCATTGGTAGAGCTTGCTTTCGCTCCCGGTTCTCAGCAGGACTATGTATGAGTGCCCAGTCTATCCCATATCCGGACTTTATGCTACATATTCATTGAGCTACTCCGTATCTTCTATGTACACGCAGCACGTCTTGCTCGTCGACTCGGAACTACAACAGCTACGCATAATGACACGTTGGACCAGGACATTCCTTTGGTACATTCGACTGTGGCGATATCCTTGATACCAATAGCTTGTAATGTATGTGCTAATAACAATGTCGTGTTGATGTCTATATGTGGTAAGCATCCTTCCAGAAATGGAAGGAGTCTCGAAGTGCGAGGTTCCTACGTCGCTCTAGAATAAAATCAGTATCTTGAGAGGAACCAGCTTGTAGATTTGGATATTACCTACAGGGCCCTTTGACCTCTTCTTCCGGGAATCTTTCGAGTTTTAATCGCAACCCTGGAGGCCCGTTCCCTAACGTCCCAGTCGAACGATAGCATAGCGCCCGATACCCCAAAATCACCGCATCTAACGTAGGAGGATGAGCGACGTCTCCTCGTTAGGTGAGTGTTGGAGATGCGGGAATGGGTGGACATTCATCGCAAAGGGCGGGGTGTGTTTGTCTTCATATCCGCGTAATCGTCCGGGCTTGAGACGCGCTACAGTGGAGTGATGCCTTGTGGGTGTATTGATGTACACCTTGCTATGCCCTGCATGGACACTCCTTCCAATGGGATACGGGTTATAGATTTGGATGCTGGTGTCTGCGTGAAGAGATTGGATCATCTCAGAGTCGATGATCCTTCCGGCAAGAGCGAGTTGAACGTAGAGGCAGGGTATAACAGGCAAGGAAAATGGTAGGGCTGAAGCCAGGGGGTATGCGCAAGGGTGTTGAAATAGCTGTGGGCGCGCGTTGGGTACTTTGAATGCTTATGAGTGCTCCGAGGTGATGTCCTGTGTACTAAGAGTGTTGGAAACGTACCTTTCATAGTCATCCAGCTCGCTCAAAGCAATGAAAAAGTCCAGAATGTCGACGTTGGAGGCATGACGCGTAGTTGTGCCCTGAAATAGGTTGAGAGCCTTGCCAGAATCAGAGGAGGAGAAAAACGCACCTATTGCAACGTTGGAAAAGAGGCAGGAGAAAGTGCGATTCAGAGCGCGTGCAGCTGGGTCGATAGACTCGTCGTTGAGTACGTTGGGTGTGTCAGTGTTAGAGATGTAGAAAATATCGCCATGTGAACCTTATTCCAAATTCATCAACCGCATAGCGTCATCGTCCGAATTTCCTTCCTTTCCTCTTCCTCTCATCTTCTTTGAGTTGTCGCAATGTCTCTTAAGGTACTTCTCTGTTCATACTCTTCGGAGAATTATGCTCATTGGGATCTATTTCATAGTCCAAGATTCCTGACCGCTCGATCAGGATTTGTGCAGACCGAGGAGGCACATTCTGGTGAGCAAAAGCCATTACTATCTGCTTCGTCACACTCATACATACTATTCACCAGCGATCTCCATGCTTAAGAAAATCCTCAATACCACTCTTCCCTCAAATAACAGAGGCTGACAGCTGGGATCCTGACCCAGATCATCCATAGAACTCATTGTCAAGCTTCGTTTATTATCTTGAGTGGTCGTCAACGTTTCCTTCAGTCCCTCAAGATCCTGAAAACTACAAAGACACGCCTACCGAAGGAATCTGACGGATATTGGAGCAAGTGACGGGTGAAGCGATACCCCGAGGGCAGGTACTCGAAACGATAAGTTCGGTGAGGTCTATTCTCTTTTTTTCATCTAGTTAATTCAAGTCTGATTTCCTGGTTAGAATACATCCGCCTCTCAACCACAATCGCCACAAACACCCTCCTCGAACTTAAAGGCCACAAACACACGTTACTCATCACCAAAGGTCCTTCTTATCGGAAACCAAACACGTCCTAGGATATTCGACCTTAATATTCGTAGACCAGAGCCGCTTTATTCGAAGGTTGTAGAGGTTGACGAGAGAGTTACGCTTGTGGGGTATACGAGTGATCCGAAGGCGGAGGAACATGCGGTAAGGTTTGATGAAGCCGGGAAGGTTGTAAGGGGTATAGAGGTAAGGGATGGGATGGGATGGGAAAGGAGATGCGGAAGGAGAGGGCAAGGTGGTGAGAGGTGAGAGTGGGGAGGCTGTTAGGGTTATGAAGGAGCCTAGTAAGTGGCACCTCTTGAAGCGCGGTAATGATGTTAATAACGGCCGTAGATTTGGATGAAATCAAGAAAGATCTTCAAAAGCTACATGAAGAAGGCTATCGTTCGCTGGCGATAGTCCTCCTACATTCATACACATATCCCCAACACGAGCTTGCTATAGGCAAAGTCGCACGAGAAGTCGGCTTCTCGCATGTCTCTTGCTCGTCTCAGCTTCTACCGACGATTAAGGTCGTACCGAGAGGTGTGTCTTCTACGGCGGATGCGTATCTTACGCCGATTCTATACCAATACCTCGATGGGTTCTTCTCGGGGTTTGATAGCAAACTCAGAGACGGGAAGATACGGAGTCCAAGGGTCGAGTTTATGGGTTCTGATGGAGGATTGGTTGATGCTGATAGGTTCTCTGGGTTGAAGAGTATACTAAGCGGCCCAGCTGGAGGTGTAGTCGGGTATGCGCTGACGAGTTGGGATGAGAAACAGAGGACGCCGGTTATAGGGTTAGTTGCTTCTGTTCGCCGTGCCTCTGACTTGGACTCATATCTTCACATGTAGGCTCGACATTGGTGGAACCTCAACGTAGGTCTCTATACTTCTGATATCATTCTCAGACATGCTAACACGTAACTTAGGGATGTATCGAGGTTTTCAGGACGCTATGAAGTTACATACGAAACGACAACCGCTGGGGTAACGATTCAATCGCCGCAGCTGGACATCAACACGGTTGCTGCAGGAGGTGGATCTTGTCTATCCTTCCGGAACGGATTGTTCTTGGCTGGGCCGGAAAGTGCTGGCGCTGACCCTGGGCCTACTTGTTATAGGTAAGTAAACCTATTCCCTTCTAGCTAAACCTGTCTGAGCGCCTGTTGTTAGGAAAAAAGGACCCCTCGCTGTAACGGATGCCAACTTGCTCCTGGGTCGTCTCCTACCTGACTACTTCCCAAAGATCTTTGGACCGAGCGAGAAAGAGCCTCTTGATATCGATGCGTCGAGAGCGGCTTTCGAAAAGGTTGTCAAGGAGGTTAATGATAGCTATGGTTCGGCCGAAGGAGATGCCAATGCAAAGAAGGAATGATCGTTCGATGAAGTGGTTTATGGGTTAGTCTGTGTTGCTTTGATTATACTTTTTGAAATTGACCGGTTTTGTTAAGGTTCGTCAAAGTGGCCAACGAAACTATGTGTAGACCGATTCGAGCGTTAACTGAGGCGAGGGGATATGCTACGGGGCAGCATGTGTACGTTCTCATCTTTCGCTCCTCTGTCTCTGCGACTGACCACCCCGAGATAGCCTTGCATCCTTCGGTGGCGCAGGCGGTCAACACGCGTGCGAGATCGCCAAATTACTTGGAATACGTACCATCTTGATCCATCGATACTCATCGGTGTTGAGTGCATATGGATTAGCACTGGCCGACCGGTAAAACTCCTTCTCCTAATCCTTGCTTTTCGTTCCCGCCAATGACATACCGACAGCGCACATGAAATTCAAGCTCCAAGCTCCACCTTCTACACAGCCAACAACAAACCAGAACTAATCACACGTCTCGATAAACTCGAAGCAGAGGTCCGCGAAGAACTCCGTAAACAGGGCTTCGAGGGTACGCGAGTGAGCGTGGAGAGGATGCTGAATATGCGGTTTGAGGGCACGGATACGGCGTTGATGGTTTTGCCTGAGGGTGACGAAAAGGCCGGAGAAGAAGGCGAGGATTTCTTGGAAGCGTTTAGGAGGACGTATAAGAATGAGTTTGGGTTTTTGTTAGAGGGGAAAACGATAGTTGTGGATGATATTAAGGTGCGTTTGCCGGTTCCTCATGGGTACTTTAGCACTGATTTGATCCTGAAGGTTCGAGGTATTGGCAAGACGTTCGACACGCTTGGCGAAACCGTCTTTTCAGAGATGGATAGACTGCGTGAATCCGACGCTATCAAGCCGGTTGCGAAAGAAAAGATAGATTCAAGGCATTCGGTGTACTTTGACCAGATTGGCAGAGTTGATGATACCCCTGTATACCTATTGGATAAACTGGATGTTGGAGAACAGGTTCATGGGCCGGCGATCGTCATTGATGATACGCAAACAATAGTGGTTGTGCCCGGCGCGAAAGCGGTTTTGGGAAGGAAGCATTTGGTGATTGAGTTGGATTAGGGTAAGGCGAGGCAATGATGTATTAATAGGTGTGCTTATGATTGGATCTTCCTAATCCCGAACCGCCCTACTATGTCGCAACCAGAGCAAGATATTTTCGCCGATAATTGACCGGTGACAACGCGAATCATCCCTTGACCTTGTTCCACTCGGTTCCTTCTTCAATGTCAACCTCCTAGTCGTCCCCCAAGCCGTCTCGTCTACGTTCCTTTGCACAGAAACTTTCGAATGAACCCGCCAGCGATGGCTCTACGTGGCTACCTAAATCGTTAAGAAACAATCTTACGCGTTAGTCCAACCTACACTCCCCAATCCAACAAGCTAACGAATGGAACCACCTCTGGACCTCTCGAACGAGACTTCAATGCTCATTACCTAGTTCTTGTTGTTTTTCTTGAGCAGGCTGAGGATCATCATTCTATTTCGACCGGTGCAGATGTCATAGGTGTTGGGTTTGGTAACACCAGCGCTCGGGGCATAGAAGGCTTGGTTCGGAGGCTAGGGTTTGCCGTATTTGGTTGAAAAGTATCTGATCTATATGTCGAAGTGAGTACTTCGGTGATTCTGTTCTGTTTCTTATTTTCCGAGTCAGAATGTCTTGCTGACGCGTACCGTCAGCAGTGTCCGATTCAAGGCAACCCCTGGTTCTCCTTCAAGCTTCAAGCTTCAAGTGTCATCTTCTGAACACCCAGCAACCAGCTTCATGCTTTATTTCTGTTCGTTTTGGGTTCCTGTACATCCGGCGTCCGCACCTACCCCATCCAGCCCTTGGTAGGATTTTGAAGCTTCAAGTTCTTGCACCACCACGCGAAACATGCCCTTCCTTCACCTGGTGCCCCAAGATACTCAGACCCTAAACGTACATCACACGGCGCTCTTTCGAAGCTGGCCCCATGTCATCGACAAGCGCTGTGAATGTCATTTTTCCTGTTCGCCATGCGGCATGACTCACAGCAATACAATCGATATCGATATCATTCGTTCACGCGCTCAACGTCCGACTGCTGCATGGTTGGAACAGCCTTAAGGTGAACATGCATTCCACACGCTCACATCTTAACCCTCAACCACCACCTCCCGCATGTCGTTCACAGGTTGCTCCCATGTTACTATTCATGGTGGAGTCTTTTCAGCTGTCGGAGGTGATCAACACAACAACAACTATAGCCAAGGAAACATAGTGCGGGTGACCGAGGGACAGTCGACGGCTTTGGCCCAGGTATGTTGATAGATTGCTGGTGTCTGACTGTTTCTCTGACCTTCAAATGCCTCAGTTTCATGAACTCAAGGTGGCGAATATCCGCCTCAAACGAAAGATTGCAGAGAGTCCAGTGGTAAGAATAGAGAAAGGAGGCTGGATAAGGAAATTCCTTGATGCTCGTCGTATCATTCACGCTGTTAGCATCCGCGGAGAGGATAAAGACGAAGAATTTTTGCATGTTCAGTATAGCGGCCCTGATGCTATTCGAGTAAGGATACCCTTATTTTCAATTCTAACATCACTGATCACCCTGCATCTGTATAGGCTTACGAGCACGATCTCAAAACCTTTTCTACTGTCAAGTGAGTAGCCCATATTCCTGTTCCCGAGCCTCCCATGTACTGATAAGGACGCAGAGATGTGAACTGGGTGGAGCTTTTTGGCTATATTGCCTACAATGCGTTACCGGCACTCGTTTTTTATGACGGTGAGGCTAAGGATTCCTGTCAGTGATAAAACCATGCTTAGCTCCAACCATGATGCAGCACTTGTACCGGTGTCGCACATATTTGAACGAAATGGATTCTCGTCCATCTTGGAGATGTATCTTTGCTATGTACAGTGAAACTCATTATCTATTCTATTTTCTTTGCTCTAACTTTCCTCTTTGTCCAGTCAGCAAAAGCACAAGGGGTGGATGCGAAAACAGTATGTAAACTCCTCGAAATACCAACTTGATTCTCATAATCTAGCTTTTAGCGGTTTCGTGAACTATGGACCAACCCCCGAAATGGCACGTTTCACCGGGGGCCCTTCGTGGCTGATTCATCCAGTCTAAATTACACTGTCTGGACCTGGTCAGATCTCGCACTTCCCAGTAGCAAGCATCCTTCCCTTGACCTCCAGACCTACAACAACACCGGCACTCTTTTCCAATACCTCATTGGAATTCTTCTCATACGCAATATCATCCAAGGAATCCAATGGTCCAACAAAGGAACATACGAGTGGCCTGACAATGAAGACGCCAAACTCATCCTCTCATCCCTCCCTGGCACGATTTACCACAGAACAACTCGAGAGGTTATCACTCGCTACCCGGGAGACAAAGATCAATGGTATTACTACCCCTGGAAGGAGCAGTCTCACGTACCGGATGCTATGCAAGAAAACATGCACGTGATGGATGATAGATCAGTGAGGTGTGTTTGAAATGGTGTCAAAGTGGTTATTTGGGCTGATTGGGGGTATAGGTTTATGTTGACACCAGCAGACATTGCCAGTTTCAAGTCATTTGAGTTATGTTATGATTTGCAGCCTGGGGGTGTGTGGGATTCCTTTGCAGATTCATGGGTGTTGCAGGCACATGGGATTTTCAGGCAGCTTGGGATTGAAGAGGATGAATGGAGGGAGTATTGTGAGTTTATCATGCTTCTTGTCAGAGTGCTGGTACTGATTGATGTACAACAGCCATTCTGTATGAATTTTACGTTCAGTTCAAACGGGAACAAGAAGAAGGACCACATACCACCAACACCCCCACTGACACCCCGATATACCTCTTCATCCAACCGGTCCCCTGCCTCTCTGATGATGACAACAGATGGGATGATTGGCTGGGAAGGAGGAGCTACTATTGGTCGTACAACTCCGCTGGGAAAGGGGAGATGCCGGAGGATGAGCGGCGGAGGTTGGGCCTTCCGTTGTTCAGGACTTCCATTGAAATATGGCATAGTTGGTGGGATCGTGATGCCTATGATGCAGTCGAAATGGTCAATTGTCATGAAGGGTTTGATCCTGTGTCATTGGAGCTGGCGAGATCTCATGGGCAGACAATTCTTGAGGTAGTTGATCGTAACACGCGTTTTGAAGAGGTCAACGATGAAGGTAAGGCTCCCCCGTACTTCCTTTAATTTGCTGCTCTAACACAGATCATTCTCAAGATGACAAACCCTTGGCTACTGTAGAGCCAGCCCAGCCATTTGCACTTCCATTGGAATTCGAGGAGAGGATGCGATGGATCCGTGCATATCGCTCGTTATTTTTGGGCCATACAAGAATATCATCGAGCAAGGATAGCCCATACTTGGATGGGCCAGATATTGCAGACGTTGATTGAGGTCATGCACTGAAATGTTACATTGTTTAAATTCCTATAATATCCTGTGTCGCATTACTTTGTTTCGGTTGGCCTAACTATCATGTTTACATTTTCTAAGTGTAGTTCTAGTAATTTGTATACTCATGAAAGACAAAAATTGTGAATGGCATTCAAGGTGACTGGTACCAGCGCCGAGATGGTGTAATTACCCCCAGATGTACACAAAACTCCAAACCAATTGCCTTTTTGTCAAGACCCACACCCCCAGAAGCTCCGATAGCCCATAACCCATCTTTATCAACGCCCCCGGCTTGGATACCTGCTAGTGTAATTGTAATCGTTCCTCGAGTATTCAGAGCTCGGGTTTGGGTTTGATAATAGGCGTAGGTGTGAGATAGTTGTCAGCAGAGGCGGAGAGTGCTGGGTCAGATGGGCAGGAGCCGTGGTTATGCCTGGTGTGTGGGTATAGGTGTGGGATGTTGAGTTTGGCAGGGGATACAGGGCGTAATTTTGAGGTAGTGCCAAAATAGCAAGAACAGAGAGACGGTGTGGGCTCTGGAGTGGGACTGCAATGTAGCTTTCGGTTGTAGTGCATGTAGAGAGGGAGTAGAGGGATGCATACTGTCAAAGACTGAGGATATTGACGTCGTAGGGTGACCGAGGCTGAGGGATGCATATCTGGATCCTGATGCGGAGGCTGGTCAAGGTCTAGGCGGTGACGACGCTGTGAGAGCAAGGAATAAAGCGAAGGGATGAAAACACACCTGTTCTTTATTTACTCAGCCTACGAAATCCCACTCTGAGCACCGAAGGAAGTTGGACTATCGAGGTCAAAGGCATGCCGCGTGGTGTTGCCCTGAGAGATGGGCTGAGCATGTTGCCAGGGATTTAGGTTGAGAAGGACGTACCTATTGTGAGGCCGGATAAGATGAGCGCATAGTGGATTGAGAATCTTGACGGCGCATTGGATGGACAAGAGGATGTGGTCAAAGTGCAAGCATGTTCGTCGCCGGTGCTTCTCTTCTCACAACGACCACCTCCTTCAACGCATTCATCTCGGTAGGCATGGAAAGGTGCGTTCAAAGTTTCTGTATACTCTTCTTAGATCTAACATACCTTTCAGCAACTCAGCAAAATCGAATCCAAGATACGATAGAATTATCCACGGCACGGTTGTCGGTATGTTAGCTACTCTCACCGTTTTTTGCCGTCACTCATCGCTCCTCCTAGGCAACTACAAGCCCAAAAATGCCATCTAAACCTTTGAAGATGTATTGCAATTCATGGATAGCCCAAAAGCTTTCCATCACCTTTTCAAACGCGCTCCTCGACACCACCTCGACCCCATTCCCAGTCACTCCAAGCTCAAATCGTTATAATACCTCAACCACCTCAACTAGGCTGCAATTTTCCTCCTCCCACGATATGCGCTATACACATCCCTTTCGACCCCCATTCGCATTGTAATGCGTTCAGAGACCCGTGGTCGGTCCCTGCACCCTAGTCCCAATGCTACAAGTTTCCCGTGCCCACCCCGCAAGACTCCGCGCAATGAACATCTCCACGATGATCCCAGCCTACTTCTCCATATATGGCCCTTCCTACTGCAACCGAGAATTCCAAGCATACACAGTTACACCTACTCCCTTCGCCAGCTGTCAAGCCTTGTTCCATGCCTTTCGCCAAATCGCAAATGCGCTCACGGTGGTGCATGGGGTGACGATAGGGTTTTGGATACAAGAATGGGCATGGTAGATTCGATGGTCGAGTTGGCTTGCTGGTATGACACCGCTGGGTAAGTATACACTATCCTTCACTTTTTCGACGCGTCATACTGACATGGGATTATCTACAGCGGCAATGAAACCTAGCTCAAGTCCCATCCTAGCCGTTTCTCTGAACTGGCAAGCTTGAAAAAACTGTTCTTTCCTGTCCCCTGCACCCCTGCCTTCCTCGATGTCCAAACGTCCACTCTCCGCACCCCTACCGCCTCGTAGCCCTACTCTTCCCAAATCCATCCTCCAGTTCCATACCCCAAGCTCATCATGAGCTGCATGAGGGTTCCCGGGGCATTCCGTCAACCGACGCCTCCATGTCCCCTTCTTCGGCTCCGCATATCTTGAAGGATACACGCCCCCAGCTTCATCTTCACCCAAGCTACAGCTCTAATCCTCGTTCACTTGACGAATAGGGCCGTTTAGCCTTGTCTGTGCCAAGTTTCCCGAGCGGAACTAGCGGTTGTCTTTATCAGCACGATACGTTGCGGAATATCGTTTGAGTATGCGACGGAAACCATCCTACGCCTGCATAGGTTGCCATTGGAGGGGGATACACTTGGTCGGGCTTGGATGAGGATAAAGCTTGGGGCGATTGGGAAGCGCTATTCTCAGTCAATTCTCAGCGTCCTTAGTGGGTACTCTTTTCTTTTGTTCTGCTCCCAACTGATGCTAATGTTGTTTCATGTACAGGAAGAACGAACGATCTTCAGCAGCACAAAGAATCCCTCACCACCGTTCTTGAAGATACCCAGGAATTGCATGCAACTCGAGGTTGCAGTTCCGACTGCGAGAAATATACCTTCCTCGCTACCAGATCTTGATACTACGTATACCGGTGGTCGGTTTTCCTGTGGAATGATGGTGTCTCATATATGGACCTTCACGCTATCCATTCGCTATCCATTCGACAACTCCGCATCTTATACAGTACACGCATGTTCCTCGTTGACTCTAGACTTTAGTACATACAAGTATACCTCTACCTGATAACATGCCATTATCCAGTCCGATACACACGTTCAAGAGAGAACTGTGACCTTTCAAATGCACCAAAACTTTTGCTCCCAGTAGCGTTTTAGAATAGTTGATACCAATGTCCATATGCAGTAAGCATCCTTCCCTATATGGAAGGAGAAAATAGCATCAGTATCTCGACGACGGCCAGCTCGTAGATTGATATGCTACTCACCGAGGTCTTTGATCCCTTCTTCCAAGGATCTCTCGAGTCTTAATCGCGACCCTCAACACCCATCTCCTAACGTCCCAGTCGAACGTTAGCATAGCACCCGATACCACCCAAAACCTTGCATCCAACATTGGAGGATAGGCAAGAGCTTGTAGGGGTGACAGGCAATTGTCGAGATCCATGAATGCGGGGACGTTCATCGTAGAGGGGAGCAGGGTGTGTTCGTATCCGCGGGTTTGAATTTGAGGTGCGTTGAAAGTTGGAATCGAGGCTAACATTCAGAGTGAGTAAAAGTTGTGCATATGGAAGAAAGAAGTTCACCTTGTTATGTACCGGCGGATAGCGTTGGCTGGGCATCTACTCTCCGTCAAACGTTGGGCTTGAGTGACGACGAACGCTCGGAACCTTGGGAGTGCATTTGGGTTGTAGACTTTGGTTGGGTGCGCGAAGGATTCCCAAGACATTTCTTCTGGCAAGGGCAGGTTGAGCGTGGATTGAGGACATGGTAGGCTGGGAGGACGGTAGGGCTGAAGCTATAGGAGTGCGCATGCGCAAGGGTGTTGTTGGTTGTAGTAAAGTTGTGGGTACGTTGAGGGCTTCAAGGGCATGTCCTAGGCGGGAGTTGAGGTTATGAGAGCATGGAGCGTTTTGAAGCGTTGAGAACGCAACTTTTCGTAGTCATTCAGGCAACAAAACCTCCACTTTGAGCAAGGAAGAAGTCCGGGATGTCGAGGTTGGCCTAAGCATGACGCGTGACGCGTGATTTTGTCCTGAGATGGGTTGAGAGCACTTCCAGGGATGCAGGAGGAAAAACACATACCTGTCATCATATTTGGGAAGAGGCTAATATACGTTGAATTGGATTCCTTGGAGGTGTAGTCTATGGGTGAAGAAAGAGGTGGTGGTCAAGGCGGAAGAGTGTTTGCCGGCGGCACTTCTCTTCTCAAAACGATCATGTCGTTCAAAGCGCGGCACTATACGGTACGTTCAGTTGATTCATGTGCACCATTTTAGGTCTGATATATCTTGATTAAGCAGCTCACCAAACTCGAGTGCAAGGCTCGAAGCGGGCGCTCAAGACATGACTATCTGGAATTCGGTATGTGCGTTACTCTCAACGCTTTCCCATCGTCGCTCATTGCTTTCCCTCGGCAGATACAAGCCTAAAACGCCATCTGTACTCCCTCAAAGCTACTTCACTCATCTATTATCCAACGTCTCTCATCAAACAGTATTCCTGACACCACCTCTATCTTGTTCCCAATCACTACAAGCTCAAACGACGACATAGCCTCCACACAAGCTTAACCACCCCGACTAGGCTGCAATTGCGGACATTGACGCGACGTGGACCTTGAAATGCTCCTTTATAGCTCCCACTTGCGCTACCACAAGACGTATAATGACTTCGGCCAACATGCTCCACCTCGCATCCTAGTCTAAACGCTGCCACCTCTCAGTAGGGTTCGGCAGGACAACCGCTACCGCGATACTTTCAGCCTTATCCGTTGCATAGCATCCAGCCTCTCATCGCAACCCCACTCCATGCAACCAACATTCTGCACCCTCGTTTGGCTCAGCCCATATCGAGTCCCGTAATGACGGTTGAGTTGGGCTTGTTGGTGCTATCGTATAACATCCACGGTAAGTGCTTGCTGTTCCCTGCCTTTTCAATGCGTTTTGCTGACATCCTACTATCCATAGTGGGGACGAGAGCCTCTCAAACTCCAGCCTGTCAGTTGGGTGACAACGAACTCTTGTCTCCTCACTGTCACGCCCAATGATCATGCATCCTCGTTGATACAGAGATGTCTTGGTCTGGCAGCGACAGCTAACGCTCCGTCATTACCCTGCCCCATAGCCGCATTCTCCTCGATTTCATCCTCTAGACCATGCGCGATACTGCCTCACGACGTCGTCATGGAGATCCGATTGGAAAGTGGCCGTTATAGGAGTTATGCCTACTACACCATCTCTAAGGGCACGAGCCCGCGAGTCTTTTTTTGGTGCAGGCATTCTTGCGAGATTCAGATGCTGGTAGGCTCTGGATCTCTCGTTACTCAGGCTGTCGAACATCAATCCTTCAACAAGTCTTGAAGTGTCGATATCCAACAACTTTTCCAGCAGAACACCGGAGGGGCGATGTTCATTCACAGCCAACGTTCCGCTAGAATCCTCAAGACAACGTTCACACTTCAGCGAATCGATACCACTGTCTTCCTCTTGTACAACACCGCTGCCTAGGTTTCTAGTTCAGGATATGTCTTCGTTGGTATGTTTCATTCCGCCTCCGCATAACGCTTCTTTTCGCTGATCTCTGCTTTACCCCAAGGTTACTCTGACTCTTACATGACAAGGCATCATACAGCTCCGGACGAACACATCCTTGTTTATTGTGAATCTCGAGCCCATTAGTGGTGCCTGGCGAATACTCAACGTAAAAGCTCGAAGGAAGAATACGAGGATGTGCGAGGTATCAACCTCGTTTATCGGTAAGTCTGCTCCTCTCGGCCTCAGTCTTTCGGTACTGATGTCTCTTTGTCCCAACTAGCATGGCGCTGACACCAACTTCCATAGACCCAAAACAGAAAACTATTGCTCGTATTGAAGGAGATGCACAATCATGGACTTGGGTTGGTGGTGTAGGGTGTAGTTCGGCGAGAGACTACGCGCTGAATTCATTTCTCAGACGTTCGCTAGCGGGAACGAGTGTATATGTCTACCTCGAGGGTTCGGCCTATAGCTAGTCTCGTGGGTTCTTATTCTACTTCTGTCCAGCGGTTGATACTCATTCTCTAGCTAGGATTATACCGGAACCCAGGTAGAAGACATCGGCATTCGGTATGCTACCTCTGTGTGACGAGCTCAGGTGGCAAAACCGGGTCTTCAACGTGTAAATCAGCGTTGAATGATATTCCATCTGCCCGTATCCAATCTGTATTTCTTCTGCTTGCTCTTGCTCAAGCAAGCCCTCGTATGTCGAGATCTCGAAGATTTTGGCGTCTTATGGATAGCTCGGTATCGGTGGACAAAGTTTTGGGTGTCGGATGTCGAGTCCGTGAGATGACGGGTGTGGAAAGCGCATTAGATTTGCTTCTGTTCCCAGTAAGCACTTTCTTTCTGTTTCTTATCACTCGATGGCTGTTGACACCGTATAGATACAGATCACCAACATAAATGAAGACTGCAATAACTCGCGAGTCGCAGGGTCTACTCGTTATACCTAGCAAACCGTGCCATGGAAGACACCATCCTACAGCCAGACGCAGTTTCCCCAGCATGCCGGCTATCTTCTTCCTTTTCAGACGCAACGCTGTACGACCCCATCCACATCTCAATCGGAACCGGGTGTAACACCTCACCACGCAATGGACCCATTTGAGCTCCAGCTCAATGTTCAATGTTCAACGTCCAGCTTCTCAACTGAAACCTCAAGGTCGAGCGCTCGGAATAACTGCCCGAGGCGTACACCAAAACCCCGGTGACTAGTAACACCTCCACGTCCATTCCTCTTTCTCCAGTCACTGTCCTGCATGCATACTCTCACTCGAGCTTTCGAGTGTTCCGGAGAAGACACAAGGAACCAAATTGCAGCGGCGGTCACTTGATTTTGGGCCTTTCCTCGGATTGAGAATGCGCAGTGGTCCATGGTTGTGGAGTATAGGCGAGATAATGTGAGGCAAAGGAGTGAGTATTTCTCCATACTGTTTCTTGTCAACATATATACTAGCCGCTAACTCTGTGTCGGCGTTGCAGGTACCAGCTTTCAGGCAAGATGTTCAAGACCCCTACTCTACAATTTTCGCCCCTTCGGAAGATCTTTACAACCGCCTACCCATCTAGCATTGATGCAGAATCACCAGTTCTGTCAATACGCAGATGATTTCTTCGTGTCTTTGGTCTGTGATGGCCAGCTTCCGTCTTTCACCTGCTCGACAATCGCATATGCCTAGACCCGAGCTGGTATCGAGGTTTCGAGAACAGAGGTATGGTCTGGGTGTGGTCAGCGTAGTTGCCAAGGCTAGTTTGCTGTTCTACGTGTCGGCGGCCCTAGTCCGGGAAGCGCGGGTGCAGGCGATGGTGGAAATGGTGGCTGGGAAACGGTCGAGCTATTACGCATCGCAGATGATGCTATAGTTTTCCTAGTAGAGAGGAAGCGAAGAGTAAGCTGCCAGTTTTGGGAGCTGGTTTTGCTCACTGATAGCTTCAGTTGATGAACGTTGACGTTGTACTTGGAGCGATATATGTCTGGATTTGATATGTACTCGTATTCGTACGTCCTGTGTCCGTTTGGTTCATTTGCGGTCTAACCGGCGTTTTTTTTCTAGCTTCAAACCATGCATGTGGTGTTCTAAGAATTGGCTGATGTTAGTACTGGTTTGCCTCTACCTCGAGACCTTATCTCGCACAAATAACTGGGCCTACTATCTAAGGTTCCGCTACTCGACACGATGAACCAACTCCCCGTGCCCAAGACCCAATGGCAAGATGGACAGGCTTGGTGAAGATGAGAGGTCACCGACATCTCAGATGGAGATGCATAGGTATGTTAGGCTTTGTTCTGAGCCTTTCAGAGTCTGACTAACGTTCTTATAGCTTGCAGGTATGTGCAAAGATACAGACGATGTCATTTCGTTTGTTGGGTACGGCGAGAAGACGTACTGGTCGATATAGGGGAAACTTCGTGTATTGCTCGAGACCTAGATATTGTACATATGGACTCGTGATACTACCGTGCCCCAAACAGTTCAGAGCGCTGAAAAGAAAGTGAGGCCAGGTAGAGAAATCGAGAGATTTACGGGAAGAACAAATCTTTGAATACGCCGTGTCGTTCGTGTTTTCCTCTGAGGAATTGATCAGGCGTACTCCCAGGAATGTAAACGTTAGTAGACATATCTATCCCAAACGTACATGGGAGGCTAGATCCCTTTGAGGAAGGAGTACGCGTAAAGCCTTTGCCGCGGCGCTTGGGTTGCTTCCAAACCATCACCTCTTTCAACGCGTTCAGGTGCGTTCAACTATTTCTTACTCGACTTTTTCGTTCTCATACCTTCTAATAGCTAATAGCTCAGCTCAGTAAAGTCGACTTCAAGTACTACCGGAGGCGTTATAGGATTTTCTAGACTTTTGGTATGTACACTAGTCTGTCTTCGGTTTTCATCGTTGCTCATTGCCCACACGCAAGCACGCGCCCAATTCAACATATACACCCCCAAAAATGTACTCCAGTGCATCTCCGACCCAGGAACATCCTATCTCCCTCGCAAACACGCTTCCAGCCCATGAAAAGACATGGCATTGTCCACTACACCTAATGCCGGCTCAACGACCTTACGCACTCGAAATGAGCCTTGCATATGCTTCAAGACGAGTGGCCCAACATCTAGCATTTCTCAGGAATCCATACTCTCCCAGAAGAAGACCTTAACACCACTTCCTCATCCTCGTGCCTCGCGCATCCCATCTGATCTTCCAACCCATTCCGCCTTCTCCCTGGGTCAACACGCTCCGCCTAATAACTTGACCTAACCACGATTGGGTTTATTATCGATGAGGAGCTAGCATCAAGGCAAAAAAAAGATCGTCAGTGAGGGGTACTAGTCTTTACAGTAACGCCCAAGGTGTGTTTCTTTTACTCTTTTTCTGCCCGTTTTGCTGACCTTTACACCTTTAACTTCCAGTCAAACCGACACATGCGAAGTTTTCGGGACCTTCCCAGCCAAATATTCCCCTGCTTCATCAATACGGCACCCGAACAGAGTATTGGGGGCATCCACCTACCCGAACTACCCCCTTCTCAATTCAGATCCCTCATCCTAATCACCTAGAGCGCACGGAGATTCTTTCGAGGTTGTTCCGCCAAGAAAGATGCGGGGGTGTAGCCGAGGTCGAATCTCGTAGCTGCGTTTTACCCCCATGTCCACCCCCAACTCCGAAACTGGGTGTTTCTTTCTTCGAGTTTAGGGATGGGGACGTTGGCCATAGAGGTTCAGACGATGTGGGTGTGGGTGTGGATATGGAGGTCAAGGTGGAGAGGTACCATGGGCGTACGTAGGAGTGAAGGCTTGGGCGTACACCCACACATGCCTTGCACCGTGTATACAGACACCAGTTGCGGCATATGCCTCTCCGACTGGGGGTGTAGCGAGGAGTAAGGAAGTGTGGATTCTGGATGAACCGCGCAAGCTCTGGCAGCCGGTTTTACTTCGTGGCGATGGATGATAATGACGATCCCAGGACAGTGTTCTACGTTGGCAGCACTAGTACGTTGTTCATTATCTCGTTTGAGTGTTTCGCCGGCTGATTGTCGTCTTCTTTACAGGCTCGAAGTTCTGGGTGTCCCCATCCCTTCGGTTACTGTCCGAATAAGGCTTTGGACGTGTGATGGCATTGGTAGAGCTTGTTTTCGCTCCCGGTTCTCAGCAGGAATATGTATGAGTGGCCATTCTATATTGTATCCGGAATTCATGCAACATGTTCATTGAACTACTCTGTATCTTCTATGTACACGCGGCACGTCTTCCTCGTCAATCCGGAAGTACAACAGCTACACATAATAACACGTTGTTGGACCAGGGCATTCCTTTGTTACAGTTCGAGTCAACGGTAGCCCTTTGGCTGTGGCGAGACCTTTGATATCAATAGCTTGTAAAGTATATAGCGAATAACAATGTCATGTCGACGTCTATATGTGGTAAACATCCTTCCCTAAATGGAAGGAGGTCTTGAGGTGCCGACTTTCAACGCTGCTGCTTATAGAATAGCGTCAGCATCTCGAGAGCAACTAACTCCTAGATCAAGATGCTACTTACAAGGCTTTTTGATCTCTTCTTCCGAGAATCTTTCGCAAAACCTCAAGCACATCCCCTAACGTCCTAGCCGAACGTTGGTATACCCCCAAAACCCGGCATCCGACGTAGGAGAATGACAGAGATCTCTACGTGGAAGCTCAGTAGGTGATTGTTGAGATGTGGGAATGGGTGGGAATTCACCAAAAAGGGCGGGGTGTGTTGGTCTTCATATCCGCGTAATCGACCGGGCTTGAGATGTGATACAGTGGAGTGATGCCTTGTGGGTGTATTGGTGTACACCTTGCTATGCCCTGCATGGAATTTCCTTCCAACGCTGCGATGGAGTGGGATACAGACTATCGAGGCCTCGGGTTGTGGATTTGGGGTGCTGGTGGCGTGAAGAGAATATTGGATCATCTCAGAGTCGATGATCCTTCCGGCAAGAGCGAGTTGCAATTGGGCGCAGAGGCAGGGTATAATCGGTTAAGAGGATGGTGGGGCTGAAGCCAGGGGGTATGCGCGATGGTGTTAAAATAGCTGTAGCCGCGTGTTGAGTACGTTGAGTGCTCCGAAGTTATGTCCTAGGTAGGAGTAGAGGCCTTTAGAGCGGGATATGAGTTGGAGCGTTTGAAACGTACCTTTCATAGTCATCCAGCACACTCAGAGCAACGAAAAGGTCCGGAATGTCGACGTTGGAGGCATGACGCGTAGTTTTGCACTGAAATAGGTTGAGAGCCTTGCCAGGAACAGAGGAGGAGTCACGTACCTATTGCAACGTTGGAAAAGAGGCAGGTAAGTTGAATAGGTATCCTTGAAACGAGCAGCTGGTTGAGCTGCATGAGAGGTGATGGGGTCGACGTGACGCTTGATGTTCAGAAGTCGATGTGGTACACGACTTCATTTCGATGGATGCTATTCCGTCAGAGCAGGCGAGAGAAAGTGCGAGGAGGCACGATAGAGCTGGAGCGAAGGGAGTATGTGCAAGGGTGTTCTTGACGGCAGTGAAACTAGTGAAGGCGCGTTGAGTGCTTCGGGGATGCTTCCTAGGCGGGAGTTGAGGCTATGAGAGCAAGGAATGTGCTGAAGTGATGAGTACGTACCTTTTCCTGCTTATCCAGCCAGCGAACTGTCCGCCCAGAGCAATGAAAGAGGTCGGAATGTTGAAATCAGCGGGCACGATGCGTAGTTCTGACCTAAGAGATGGTTAAGCGTGCTGCTAGGGATAGAACTCGATAGAGGAGAAGAGTCGCGTACCTATTGTAAGGTTAGAAAAGATGTGATTATGTTGGATTAGAGTTCCTATGTTGGATTGGATTGCTTGGAGAAGCAGTCTATAGGTGAGGAAAGAGGTGGTAGTCGAGGTGGAAGCGTGTTTGCCGCCGGCACTCAGTGACCTTTTCTCAAAACGATCATGTCGTTCAAAGCGCGTTGGGCTCTTTACAGTGCTACAAAGGTGAGCTTGACCGGTACACGCTCATTATTTTTGACTCTAATAGATCCAAAATAGCTCCGCAGGATAGACCTCAAATGCAACTACTCAAGGCATGGTGACACTACCAGTTGAAACCCGGTACGTACCCTGTTCATTCTACTAGCTTCCATCAAGACTCATTCAATCTCCTTGTACGCAAGTAGATGACACCTAAATTTTCAAAGATGGACTCTACTCTAGACTTATCGCTATCCCAACATTTCATACTTTCCGACACCACCTCGACCTTTCCAAAGGTTACGCTATAGCTACAAGTCCAAGTATCTGCTAACAAGACCCGCTGGCAAACCATCGCTATCCATGGCCCTCAACTGCTTTCTAAACAAAAGTCAAGTTTCTTCATCGCGCAATCATGTTCGGTTGCAATTCCACTCCTACACCGGATACGGTCCCCAGTCCGAACGCTGCAGGCACTACGCCCCAATTCCACCCTCTGCGAATCCACCGTGCAGCTTCCTCCGCACCGCTCCCTCCTTTTCCAAGCACCGTTCCTTGTATACCAGTTTCGCCGCGTTGGGAATCGCCGATTTCCTAGTAGCAACACACTGCCCCCTCACACACCCCATCTTTGCTCGCGTATTCCACCGCGAAAGGTCGCAAAAGAGCTTGCTGTGGATTGTATGGTGGTTAAGGGCTCGGCTCAGAGGATTGGTATGGTCGAAACGATGGTCAAGGTTCTACTAAGGTCAGGACCGTCATGTCTTTTTTTAAACGTTATTTACTGATACCTATCCCTTGATAGGGTGTTAATCATAACGTTTTAAAGACTTCTCAGTCAGAGCAGCATATCCCGAACTTCTGACTTCAACCAGCACGCCCAGTACCATCTCGCCGTCGGTACAGTACCCAATTCGGTTTCGGCGTATCTGCAGCAAACTTTTCGCCCATCTCCTGATCCGCATCTCGCTCTTCCACATCTCATCCTTCAGAACTGTACCCCAAGTCTGGATTCCAAGCCTTTTTAGGCTCGGAACGTTTTACCAGCACTGTCGCGGGTATAGGCAACGTCTGCAGCTCAGGGAAAGAGGAATCGCGAGTTGCTGTCGATGGATATGGGTTAAAAGAGTAGTGTGCTAGCTGTTGGGGTTTACATGCACGAGAGCACGGTCATCAACGTGGAAGACCGGCATTCTCTTCGGCCAAGGATTCCTCGATGCTATTGCTGTTCCCTGAGCTATCGAATCCTTGACGAGACTCGAGGATTTGATAACAAGATCTCTAAACGATTGTACGTCCTATCAATCATTCTAGTGGCTTTTTTTCACTGATAGTTGTTTTTAGCGGTGCCTTGATCTTGTTTGAACGGGCAATGGCAAGAGCTTCCGAGGGCGAGATAGAGAAGAGAAGGGATGGGTACGTCTATATCTTTTGCTGTTCTCTCCGAGCGTGCGGTTACTGACGCCGACGTTCACTCTAGCTAGGACATCTGGCTAAAGCTGCCGTTGGTCGACTTTCGAACGACATGAAGATACTTTGAAGGACAAGGGCTCGACCGAACCCAGGTGGACGTGGCAGTGAACGTCGATAGACAGAACTCTTAATTCAAGCTTCAAGCTTCAGGAGGAACGTGTACCAAGGAATTGGGATCCAAGGGTGAGTTGCATGTGGAAGTTAAGTGAGTTCTTGTTCTGCGCTTTCCCTGTACAAGAAACGGTAGCTTATCCTCGTTCTCTCTCGATAGATTCAAGTTTCCTAGAGCAGAAGACATTCGCATTGGACGATTCTATCTGGCGACGTGAAGACACCCTGATATATGAAGCCCACATCACTCAATGAGCGCAGATCTTGACGCAGCCGATGGTCTCGTACGTTTGGTGTCGTATTACTTCGGCCCTTTGAGTCTTCTGACTTTAGCATTCTTAGACCCGTACAAGTGCAGGGCGCAGCAGACAAAGCTATGCCTCGGAAGGCTCGGTGCAAGGCGCTCGGGCGCGTATAGCTGTGTCAGCTATTGACTGGACAGTGTATCGACATTGTCGTCTGGGTGTAAATTATACCAATACCATGACTCGAATTTTCGAAGCTTATCCATATCCCTGCATCGCTCAAGTCTCCTAATACTGCGAAATGAACGGATGAACCTCTGAAGCTTGGTCAAGAGGATGTGGCGAACATGGCGTACCTTTGTTCGCTGAGGTACAGCTCAGCATTGACTAGTTCTCGGAGACGACCCCGACAAATGCCCGAAACTTCGAGCTTCAAGCACGAGAGTTGTGATGCAGCATAGTTACACAGTCTGAGCCAACTTATGGACCCTGGAAAACGCATGTAGAAATGAAGCATTGAAATCGCGTCTTGAGCTCCCGCGAGAGCTCAGACGTGTAGCTGTGCTCTGGAAAGTTGTTCAAGCGTGTTGCTGAGATCAAACATGGAATATATACTTATCTTGACATTTGATTATGCATGTATTGGGAGAACGGTAGTGTGAGCTTCGGAGAAAGTGACGGAAGTTGCCGCGGACAATGCGAATCGCACCTTGACCTCGTTCCCCTATATTCCTCTTCCTTCTTCAACTTACGGTCGTCCTCCAAGCCGTCTCTTCGACATTTTGCTGGACGAAAACTACCGAATGAACCCCACGAGTTATCTTGACGACCATCTGAACCTTCAGAGCGTCAAAACAAGTAAAAAAGCAATCACCCATATCTTACGCGTTAGTCTGACCTACCCTTTCCATTCCAACAAGCTAACGAATGAAACCACCTCTAGACATCTAGAACGTGATTTTAGTACTTTTAGTGCTCGTCACCTTTGGTTTTCGGTGATTTTCCCGGTCGGGATTGTCGTTCCATTCGACAAATTTCGCAGACCGTATTTGAATTTGGGAACACCGACAGTTGACCGACAGGGATAAAAGCTCAAATACTGGCTTTGGGCTTCCTGTAATCGTGATGTGCTGAAAAGTATCTCATCTATATCATGTTCAGGTGAGTACTTTCGTAGTCCCCAAATCAGAATGTTTTGCTGACCTTGTGCCGTCGACAGCGACCGATTCAATGCAACCTCTGGTTCTCCTACAAGCTTCTGCTGGGCACCTAGAAACCAGCTTCGTGCTTTCTTTCTGTCTGTTTTGGGTTCCCGTACTCCCGCGTCTGCGCCTACCTCATCTTCAGACATCCCTTGCTGGGATTTTGAAGCCTCGAATGCTTGTACCACCACACGAAACATCGAACAGAGCAAGCCCAGGATCGTTGGTTGGCCTTTCCTTCACCTGGTGCCCCAAGATACTCAGACCCTAGATGTACATCGCACGGCGCTCTTTCGAAGCTGCGCCCATGTCATCGACAAGCGCTGTGAATGTCATTTTTCCTGTTCGCCATGCGGCATGACTCACAGCAATACAATCGATATCGATATCATTCGTTCACACGCTCAACGTCCGACTGCTGTGTCGGAACAGCCTTATGGTGAACATGCGCTCTACACGCTCACACACACACCTTGACCTTCAACCACCACCATTGCCATGTCGATTCAAGGATCCTCCAATTTCACGATTGCGGGAGGGAACCTCTCAAATGTTGCCGGTTCCCAGTACAATTACCATGTCCAGGGGAACCTACTGCAGCTCTCGGATCCAAAGGAGACTCGACAAGTGACTGCTTGGGATCAGGTATGTCCATCGTGACTGCAGTTGGACAAGACTTATTGAAATGCGTACCTCAGTATCAAGAACTCAAGGTAGGGGACATACGGCTCAAAAAGAAGATCACAGAGACAACAGTGAAAAGATGGGATGTGGAAGGCTGGAGAACCTGGGGAAATCTAGATGCTCGTAGAATTATCTACACTGCTAGCATTCATGGCAAAGATAGAGGGGAGGAGAAGGAGTTTTTGTATGTCAAATATGATGGCCGTGATGCTGTTGAAGTGAGGTTATCTCTCCTTCTAATGCTGCCCTTATTGATCGTTCACTATAGGCCCACCAACAAGACTTTGAGACCTTTTCTGCCGTCAAGTGAGCTACCTGTAATCTCTCTTTCAAAGCTCATGTTTAGTGTTTTAGGGATGTCAACTACATTCAGCTTCTTGGCTACAGTAGCTGGAACAAATTACCCTCACTTGTGTTCTATGATGGTGAGAAGAGCGCTACCCTCATGATAGGATTGTGCTGACTTGTTGGTAGCACTTGTGCCAGTGTCGCATGTATTTGAACGAAACAGGTTCTCGGCACTCTTATATTCATATCTCAGCTATGTATGTTCTATTTTTCTCTCTGTTTGTTACAATAATCATCTCCCCTCTATAGGCTAGCCTAGCGCAAGGAATAGATGCCGAAACGGTGTGCCTACCCATCTAGGATAAACCTTTGACACTCAAGTTGGGCTTTTAGCTTCTTGCTGAACTATGGATTGAACCAAGGACTGGCACATTATGCAAAGGGCCATACGTCGAGGATTCTTCCACCGCTGTTTACCAGGTCTGGCTAGGGGCACCTCTCGAACTTCCCAGTAGCAATCATCATTCCCTCGACCTCCAGACCTACAACAACACCAGCACTCTTTTCCAATACCTCATCGGAATTCTTCCTGTACACAATATCATCCAAGGAATCCGCCGGTCAGACAGAGCAACCCCAGAGTGGCCCAACAACAAAGATGCCAAACTCATCCTCTCATCTCTCCCTGGCATGATTTACCACAGAACAACTCGAGAGGTCATCGCTCGCTACCCGGGAGACAGAGATCAATGGTATTATGACCCTTGGGAGGAGCAGTTTCATGTACCGGATGCTATGCGAGAAAACACGCACGTGATGGATGATGGATCAGTGAGGTGCGTTTGAAATGGTGTCAAAGTGGTTATTTGGGCTGATTGGGGGTATAGGTTTATGTTGATGCCAGCAGACATTGCCAGCGTCAAGTCGTTTGAGTTATGTTATGATTTGCAGCCTGGGGGTGTGTGGGATTCCTTTGTGGATTCGTGGGTGTCGCAGGCACATGGGATTTTCAGCCAGCTTGGGATTGAAGAGGGTGAATGGGGGGAGTATTGTGAGTTTATTGTGGTTCTTGTCAGAGGACTGGTACTGATTGATTTACAATAGCTTCTTTGAGTCACTTTTATCTCAAGTTCAAACATAGACGAAAAAAGGGTGCATCACACAGACAGACAAAAATCACCACTGACACCTCAATATACCTCTTCATCCGACCAGTACCCTGCCCCTCTGATGACGAAAACAGGTGGGATAATTGGCTGGGAGGAAGGAGGTACTACTGGTCATTTGACTCCGCTGGGAAAGAGGAGGTGTTGGAGGGTGAGCAGTGGAGGTTAGGCCTTCCGTCATTTAAGACTTCTATCAAAGTTTGGCATAATTGGTGGGATCGTGACGCTTATGATGCAGTTGAAATGGTCAATCGTCATGAAGGGTTTGATCCCATGTCGATGGATCTGGCCCGATCTCTTGGGCAGACGATTCTCAAGGTGGTTGGTCGCAATGCGCGTTTTGAGGAGGTTAAAGATGACGGTAAGTTCTCTGTTCTTCCTTTGATGTACTGCTCTAATGCAGAACATTCTCAAGATGACGAGACCTTGGCCATTGATAGCAGCATTGAGTTGGCCCAGTCGTCAACGCTTCCATCAGAATTCAAGGAGAGGATTCAATGGATCCATGATTATTCATTATTATCGGGCTATACAAGAAGATTGTCGAGCAAGGATATCCCGTGCTTAGATGGGCCAGATATTGCAGACGTTGATTGAGGTGGTGCATAGATATGTTATGTTGTTTACGTTCCTATCATGTTGTGTGTCGCATTACTTTGTTTCGATTGGCCTAACTATCATATGTACACCTTCTAAGTGTAGTTCTAGTGTAAAAACAGCTTGTATACCTGCGACAGATGAAAATTGTGAATTGCATTCAAGGCGACTGGTACCAGCACCGAGATGGCGTAATTACCCCCAGGTGCCCACATCTCCCGACCAATCACCTATCCATCTAGCCCTACATCCCCCAGAAGTTCCAATAGCCCATAAATCATCTTTATCGATGCCCCCGACTTGGATACCTGTGGGTGTGATCGTTCTTCGAGTTTTCGGAGCTCGGGTTTGGGTTCAGTAATAGGTGTAGGTGTGAAATCATTGCCAGCAGCAGCGGAGAGTGGTGGGATGGATGGACGGGAGCTGCGTTCATGTCTGGTGTGTGGGTATGGGTATGGGATGTTGAGTTTGGCAGGGGATACAGGGCGTAATATTGAGGTAGCGCTGAAATAGCAAGAACGGAGAGGCGGTGTGGGCTCTGGAGTGGGATCGCAATGTAGCTTTCAGTTCTAGTGCATGTAGAGAGGGAGCAGAGGGATGCATACCGTCAAAGACTGAGGATTTTGACGTCGTAGGGTAACCGAGGCTGAGGGATGCGTATCTGGATCCTGATATTGAGGCAGGTCAAGGTCTAGGTGGTGACGATGTTGTGAGAGCAAGGAATAAAGCAAAGGGATGAAAACACACCTGTTCTTTATTTACTCAGCCTGCAGAATCCCCACTCTGAGCACCGAAGGAAGTTGGGGCATCGAGGCCAAAGGCACGACGCGTGGTGTTGCCCTGAGAGATGGGCTGAGCGTGCTACCAGGGATGTGATAGAGGAACACATACCTATGGTGAGGTCGGATAAGATGAGTGTATGGTGGATTGTGAATGTTGACGAAGCATTGGATGGACAAGAGGTGGTGGTCAAAGTGGAAGCGTCCTGCCGCCAGCGCTTCTCTTCTCACAACGACCACCTCCTTCAACACGTTCATCTTGGTAGGCATAGAAAGGTGTGTTCAAACTTTCTGTATACTATTCTTAGATCTAACATACCTTTCAGAAGCTCATAAAAATTGAATACAAGATATACCTCAAGAGGTATGATTGTCGGTATGTTCACCATTCTTGATGCTTTTTACCCTCGCTCATAGCTCCTCCTAGCCAACTACGACCCCAAAAATGCCATACAAACCTTTGAAGACATATTCTTTCTCATGGATAGCCCAACATCTTTCAGTCACCTTCTCAAACGCACTCCCTTGACACCGCTACAACCCCATTCCCACTTCAAGCTAAAATCGCGACAGTACCATCCACAAAGCCCCAACTACTTCAACCTAGGCTTCATTTCTCTCATTCCGCAGTATGGGCTATACACGTCCCTTTTCTTCCTCCTACTCCCGATACGGCGCATCCAATGACATGTTCTCTACTTCCACATTGTGGTCCTCATGCTGCACTTTTCCCATCTCCACCTCTCAAGATTCCGCAGGATGAACGTCCCCATGAAAGACCTGGCCTACTTCTCCATATGATAAGGCCTTTTTCTACCACTACCATGAACGCACCATGAACGCTCCCAATGTCAAACGCACCAACGACCATTTCACCCGCTCCCTTTGTCCAGTCCTATACCTTCCACCAAGTCGCGGACACGCTCGTGGTGGTTCATATACGTTTGTAGGGCGATGATAGACTTGTGGATACAAAAATAGGCATGGTAGAATTGACAACTGAGTCGAGTTTGTTGGCCTACCAGTAAGTGCTCACTGTCCCTCACTTTTCGTCGTGTTTTACTGACATACTATCGTCTCCAGCAACAACAAAACCTCACTGAAGTCTGGTTGTAGCCTTTTGGTGGAATTGGCAGGCTTGAAAAAAAAAAACACTCCTCAGCTGTCTCCTGCACACCCATCTTCCTCAATGTTCAAACATCCACTCTCCCCCCTACCACCTCGTAGCCCCCTACTCTTCCCAAATTCATCCTCCAGATCCATACCCCAAGCTCGTCCTAAGCTTCACGAGCGTTCCCGGGTTGTTCTACCAACCAACACCTTCATTTCCTCTTCTTCGGCTCCGCACATTTACACCCCAGCACCCCAGCACCCCGAACTCGAGCTCTGTCACTTCTCCTTTGCTCATCGGAGACCTACCCAAAAATCTAGCCGGGTTTTGCATGCCCAAGCTCAAACGAAGTGTCGCGCGATTATCGTCGGGAGGCTTTCTTCAAGCACGCGATATAAACCTGCTACGCCAACCTACGCTGTTATTGGGTATGGGGGTTATGGGATGTGGATACACGCTTGTTCCGGATATGATAGGTAAAGCGGCGCATGGGAGCAAGCTGGGAGCACTACACAGTTTCCGCGTCCTGTATTGGCCCCTTTGTTGCTCCTTTTCTGGTATTGATGTTGTTTCATGTACAGCAGTCAACCTAGAGCATCCAGAACGTTAGGCGACACGAAGCATTCCTCATAACCGTTGTCGAAGACACCCACTACCTTCCGCGTACATATTGCATGGAACTCGAGATCGGGGATGTGCCTTCCCCGCTTCCGGTTCTGAATAGGATTACATGTACAGGTAGTCATGATAATATCCCATATTAGGATTTCCAGGCTGATGATTCAACTACTGTGAATCTAATACGTACATGCAATGTATTCTCGTCGTTGACCTCCGAAATACAGTATTTCTACCTGATACCACCCGTTGGCCAGTCCTTCGGTATACGCGTCCGAGTCATTCCGTGACAGAGAACGATTACCTTTTGACTGCGGCAGGTTCCTTTGCTGCGAATCGCCTGTATAGTAGCTGATACCAATGTCGCGTCGATGTCCATATGCGGTAACCATCCTTCCCTAAAAGGAAGGTCGACGAACGAGAATGGAGCACGACGATGGTGGGGTCTTGAAGCTTGAGCTTGAGGTCCGAGCTTTCAACGTTGCTCTAGGATGGTAGTATCAGCATCTTGAGAGCAACTACTCGTAGATCCAATCTAACTACCCAACCTGTCAACTTCTCTTGAGCTATGATTCCACCTTCCTGCACCGACGAAGGGCCAAACCTCGCACTCATAGTACTACAGAGAATAGCGCCAAAAAGAAAACCATTCCAGTTGAAGAGTAATTCCCCGAGCTTGGTAACCCGGTAAACCCCCTAGAAAATCGCGTCTGCATTCCGATCGATCTTGTAGAGGATCTAGGTCACCCAGTAATGTTCAGGTAGGTATTCGCTGAGGTGCGGAAATGCTAGAACATTCAACGCAGCGGAGGGTGGGATCTGTTGATATTCATGTAGTCGTTCGGTTTCGAGATATACATGCAGAGTGAGTAAAGGTCGTGAATATGGAAGACTGGTTCTCACCTTGTTCAAGCCCCATGACCCAGCTGATATAGTCAGCGAGGCATCTACTCTCCGTCAACTGTTGCACTTGAGCGACGATAGACCGAGATCCAAACTGTTGAGACCTTGTGGTGTGGATTTGGGGTTTTGGCATTGGTCGGGTGTGTGTGTGGAGATCCAGTCATCGATTCCTTGACGGTTCTTCTGGTAAAATCAAACTCGGCGTATAGGCAGGGTATATTCCGTTGGGAGGACGGTGGGAGTGGGCTACGGGGGCTTGGGCAAGGGTGTTCTTGGTGGTAGCAAAGCTGTAGGCAGGCCGAGTACCCCAAGGTCAATCCCTAGGTGGAGTTGAGGCTATGATAGCTGAAAATGAGGCGAAGTAATAGAAGCGTACCTTTTCCTGATCATCCAGTCAGCGGACTGCCTACTCAGAGCAACGAAAGAAGTCGGATTGTTGAGGTCGGCGGCCATGACGCGTTTTGTACTGAGAGATGGTTAAGTGTGCTGCCAGGGATGTAGGAGTGAAATCACGCACCTATTGCAACGCCGGAGAAGAGGCTAGTATGTTGAATTGGAATCCCTGGAGGAGCATGGCTAGCTGAAGAAAGAGGTGGTGGTCAAGGTGCAAACTTTTTTGCCGCCGGCACTTCTCTCCTCCAAATAATCATGTTGTTCAAAGCGTGTTATAAAGGTGAGATCAACTGCTTCCTATGCACAGTTTTCAATCTAATATATCTTCAAGAAATCTATTCAAAGAGATTGCAGCTTCAAACGACCATAAGCTTGACACGAGGGGTTCTCGTATGTACGCTAGACTCTCATTCGATGATTTTCATAGTTACTCACTCCTACGCAAGGATAGGCTCAAATTTCTACTCACAACTCTAATGGTGTATTCCTCTGCATTGCCTTGAATCCCTCATTGACCCCATCTACTCTCAAACACGCTCCCCGACGCTCGTAATCACTGTTCCCGACCACCCTTCTCCAAAAGCCACGGGAATACTTCTCACATCTACGAATCGTTGACTTCCGCCACTCAATCAACTTGGCCTACAGGTGTACTACTACATCGATATGTTCTGCCCCTACTTCTCAGTCCACGGTCCAGAGCGCTATCGCCTCAGCCTTGCTGGACATCCACAAGACTCTTTTCCAAGCGTTGACCTATGAAGCAACAGTCATCTTACCACCGCATTTGGTACCCGTACATGTCTTCGTTGTCATCGCACAGCGATTACCGCTCCGCTTGCCCTTGCCAGTGGGGGCCGTTTTCCTCGCGCACTCGAATGTAGACGAAAAAGCTGGGTCACGTCTGGTTACGAGAAATTCATCGGTACCAAGACTGTCAGAACCAGAGTCTGACTGGTTCCAAGGAACTTAGAGCACCGTTTTGGGCGAGTACTTGGTGTTCCTTGCTTTTTCAGCGCGTCTTGTTAACTTTCATCCTTCTACAGCAGCATCTTGAGCTTTCGAACTAATATGATGTTCAGAAAAGTCAAACTTTACCCGCGCTATCAATTCCAAAGCCTCGTTCCAGCTTCGTCTCGAGCAACAGGGCTTGGTTCCCTAACACTGACAAAACCCTTCCACAAACCAGTCGACTTCTTCTTATCTGTGTCCTGAGCCTCTACAGCTCATTTATCATCGATATCGCGCT